>MJUU01033249.1:25523-43582 GCA_002080025.1 Modiolus philippinarum | reverse complement strand
CAAAAATCTGACATGGGGGTAAAAATGATCAACATGGCAAGATCTACCCGCCCTGCAATTTTGAAGAAAATCTGAAAACCCGTCTTGGAGTTATTGCCCTTTTTCCGTAAAATTTTCAAAATTTTAATAGTTTTTATTTTTTATTTGAAAAACTATAACAGATAGAGGTCAACTTTAAATAGCAAAAATGTTCAGCATATCAAGATCTACCCACCCTGAAATTTTGATGAAAATCCAAAACCCCTTGTAGGAGTTATTGCCCTTTTTTCACCGAATTTTTAAAATTTTTGTATTTTTCGTCTTTTATTTCCAAAACTATAGAAGATGAAGGTAAAGTGTAAAATGATGAAATGTTTGCCATGCTGTGGTGAATTCAAAACTGTCATTGAAAATAGTTTGTTGACCTCCATTTTCAAAATGGCCGCCAAAAAAGGGCGGGAAAATTCAATATTGTCTGATTTCAATGAAATTTGGTTTCCAAATAGATATTGATGTTGCGACTTCAAAACCGGTGTTAAAAATTTTTCGTTGACCGCCATTTTCAAAATGGCCGCCAAAAAAGGCGGGAAAATTCAACATTGTCCGATTTCAATGAAATTTGGTTTCAAAATAGGTCTTGATGTGGCAACTTCAAAACTGATATTAAAAATTGTTCGTTTACTGCCATTTTCAAAATGGCTGACAAAAAAGGCGGGAAAATTTAACATTGTCCGATTTCAATGAAATTTGGTTTCCAAATAGATATTGATGTTGCGACTTCAAAACCGGTGTTGAAAATTGTTCATTGACTGCCATTTTCAAAATGGCCGCCAAACAAAGGCGGGAAAATTCAACATTGTGTCATTTCCTTGAAATTTGGTTTCCAAATAGGTATCGACTTCAAAACTGGTGTCAAAATGTGGTCCTTAGCAAGAATGTTTTTTGTCAAAAAAGCCCAACAAAGACATAGTAAAACATTATCAGACTTTAAATACAGTTCAAGATATTGGTTGTGTTTGAGCTACCAAAGTTGAAGAGACTGAAGTTCAACTGTGTAACTTACAATGTTAGCTTGATTGTGGCAAATGAAAACCAGGTGAGCGATACAGGCTCCTGGGAGCCTCTGGTTATGCATTATATTGCATATAGGGTACATCATTTGTCCGGATAACTACTCCTACAGTTTTTAAGCTAGGAAGTCTTTATTTTGCTGGTTGATTCTGTACATATCAAAGATGTGCATGCTACTTGGATTTTGATTTTTGATAATTTTTCAGAAAACTACACATTGTATAACTTTGTCATTATATTGCATATAGGGTACATTATTTGTCCGGATAACTCCTCCTACAGTTTATAAGATAGGAAGTTTACAGGGTACTCCATATAACCGGATAAATCCTCCTACAGTTTTAAGATATTTTACACGATGATTGTGCATCTGTAAGAGATGTGCAGACTACTTGGATTTCAATTTTTGATAATTTTTAGATAATTCAGGATTATCCGATATGTGGGGGCGTGGGGTATGTGAGCTTACTCACTAAGGTTCTTTAATTTTAGAAAAAAAAGTATTCTGCTAAATCTTATGTTTTGTTTTTCCTATTGGGAATGCCTTTTATCTATGTCAGCCATGGTCCAGGTGAGCGATACAGGCTCTTGAGAGCCTCTTGTTCATGTGTCCATTTCTCCATTTTGGTTCCAATCCTCGATGGCTGCCAGTTTAGGTTCTTTAACATTTGACTCCAAGATTCTCTCTAACACAACCTGCATGACTAATTAAAACGAATGAGTCAAATTCTGTTTAAGGTGGTCCATGTAAAGATGATGTCCAATAGTTTAGCTCCTCGTCCAAGATTTCCATTATTGAGGAACTCAGTTTGACACTTAAACTCATTAAAACCAGATTCAAGCAATTTTTTTGTCAGAAATTATTTGACCCATTAGAATAAAACTTGGTCACAGTGGTGTTTATAAGAATGTTTTAGAAGAAGAATGTTATAGTCTCATCAAATGCGGCCGCCATATATATACATTTGAGCCTCTGGAAATATCATTGGATTTTTTTTCTGAACCTCTTTACAAATTGTAATTCCACTTGCTTTCAAGCAGGTCGAACCACATTCAAGGTGGTTGCCAACACGGAACATTGCTTAACATTGCAGTGTGGCAAAAACCTTTAAATATCTTTTCGTCAGAAATAGCAAATCAATTTAAAACAGACTTTGTAACCTAGGTCTTAGACATTGCTTTTAAAATGATATCAGGTAAGTCGCCAACACTCCAATTTGCAGTTGACAATTTTACCGGTGGTTTCCACCTAATTTGTCTTTTTGTCTCATGGACTTCGGCTCTTGACCACTCTGTTCGGTAATTTTGTTAGTACCCCCATTGAACATAGTTGAACATTTCTTGAACTATAGCTTAATATCTGAACATATAATAATGAGGTCTTGGAACAAAGCTTACCATTAGCCTATATAGCAAAGTGGTCTATTAGACTGTTTTAGAGATAGGGCTATAGTGTGCAGTACTGTGCAGTACAGATACATTTCCAAATGAATACCTAAGCAACAAAAAAATATTAAATCCAGAATACATGGCAATACAATGACTGTTGACTTTTGAGTCTCTTGTTTTTACAAGATTTTTACATTTAAATCCACATCTGGCACATATTGGTGAAGGAGGTCTTATAATCATATTGGAAAAGTACTGCTAAAATTGATACAAGATTAAGTACTTGCTTTTAAGTTTTGAAGATCTCTCTCTATTGTTTTAGAGTGTATAGATATATTCCTAAGATTGTTTTAAAGTGTTCAAATGCATATTATTTATTTCAGATTCAAGTAACAAAGGGTGGTGTTAATAAAGAGAACACAAGGTCAAATGCAGATCTCTCCAAATCAATCTCTGGTGCTGTAGAATATAATGCAATAACTTTCAGATCTAATGAAAGCAAAGTCTCTAGTCAAATATGCTCTGTTTTGCAAAGCACCAAGTCAGCTTACGAACCAGTGTTTAGTGCAATGTGTTTAAATTGGGTAGATGCTAATTCATGTAATGAAGCAGTCTCTAGTGCCATAAATTCTAATGTAATATATACTAAATCAGATGATGAATCAGTCTCAAGTGCCATATATTCTGTTGTGCCTAATACCAAATCAAGTGATGAAACAGTCTCTAGTGCCATGTGTCCTGATGTGATTAATACCATAAAAAATCATGGACTAGATCTTAATGATAAATGTACTAATGTGCTTCATACAAATTCTTCATTTCAAGATAGCGTAAAATTATCAAAGAAATCAATGCCATCAGTACAAAATAAAAATTCAAATTGGTGTTTTCAATCCATTGAAAACTGTGATTATAAGAGGACAAGTCCTGCATTAAACACATTATTAAATTGCAAAATACCGCTATATATACATACTTCTTCATCTATATACCTTGTATATGTTAATCCTAATTCATTGCAAGATATCCAGAAGTGTGTAATGGACAGAAGTAGAATTCCAGTAGAACTTCAGATGATTACATACCAAGGAAAGATACTTACTAAAAGTATGGATATTACTGTACAGCCTTATGACTTCGTGGACATTTTGGTTAGGGCTAAAGGAGGAATGAAGGAAGGGGATATTGAGAAGAAAATTAATACCGGAAATGAACAGTCAGATGACAAGCACTGTGATGGAGTACAGAATACTAATGAGAGCAAGCAAAATGATGGTATTAAAGGTAAAGGTGATAAAGAAGAAACAACATTGGAGGAGAAAAAAGAAAACCAGGAAGGGGCTACAGGAGGCGAAGGGATACAAGCAAATGATCAAGAAAAGCAAGAAACCGGTGTAGGTAAGTGTTAATTCATTATAAAAGCAGCGAAGAAATATGGAGTATATTTATTGTCATATGACCCAAAAATCATTTTATAACAGTAGTATGGTGTTGCACATTTGTCATCAGCTTCATTTGTTGAAAGCATAACTTTGATTAAGAAGTAATTCATGGCTGCCGGTACCAGTTCCAATTATTTTAAATGGTATTTTACCTAGAGCGTACTAAAATGATAATAACAAACATGGATGCAACGTACCCTAAGGGTTCAGAAAATGCTGCCTAAAACACTGCCTAAGATGGCTTGCAGCTTTAATCAACATTAAAGTTTAATGTTAGACACTTTGTTAACAAGCATTCTGATGAAGAGGGGAAAAATAAGAAAAAACCTTGCATTTTGCTAAAAGTCCAAATAAGCAATACAGATTATTGAGTTTGTCTTGCTTATTACTCGACTAGCCATTACTAGAATTTCCTTTATGCAATATCCCTTGTACATTAATTGTAAAATTAAAGATACTCTTCCCAGAAACTGCTGGTAAAATTACAACCAAACTTGGACATAATAAAAGCTCAAACATGTCAAAGGTATTCCAGCAGGTTCATGCCTTATCAAATATGGCCGTCATTGGGAACATAGAGTAACATTTGCACCTATGGGTAAAAATTTAAAGCCCTTCCACTGCCTTTGAAAAATGCTTCGCTTTGTCCTTTATACCATAATTTCAAGAAAAATTTCAGGCAATCTCTAACCTCAACCATGATGCAGTCTCTTTGAGAACATAGTTTATTGTTTCGCCTATGACAGAAAAAGAGACATGCATGCAAAGTAGGACGACGATGGCAAGGTCGACTTAATTTTTTCATAATGCAGTATATCTTGAGTACTCTTTCATGTAGGAGCATTATTTTTGGTCCATGGTTAGCCTATATTGAGCCCCACCCGACGGACACAAAATCATATGACTTTGAACTCTGTTTTTTGTGCCTGAGTGAATTGTTTCGTGGCTGAGTGAATTTGTGAGATTTGATATAAGATCAGTTTCTAAATTACTACATGTATTAGCGGAAGGACAATGGTATTTGGTAAGTAGGTTGCTCTTAAGTAGTATATAACTGTCTTCCAAATGACTTTTGACCTTGACCTCAGTTTTATAGCTTAGTGAAACATGGTTTAGTTTTCTGATCAGATCAGTTTCACTATATCTGTAAGTCACATATTTGACAGCAAAGCAGGGACGAGCAAGTTATCTTTTAGGAAACACACTTGTCATTGGACAGTGTTTGAGTTTGACATTGAATCCTATGCGAAAAAACAGCTATTTGAAAGTACATGGATAAATATAAGCAAACTTAGTTTTAATGGTCTTTAGATGGTTTGTTTAATAAAGGGTGTCGTGTCTAGTACAATCGTACAAGATGACTTTATTATGGTTTAGTATGTCTAACAACATCGTTAAACAAATACTGGAGCAAAAAGGCAGTAATAAAGGCAGTAATCTAGAATAAGAAATCCCAAACCATGGTAATTCAGACGCAACACAAACGGAGAAAACTTGATAAATGTTTAAACTAACAAACAAACAAAATTGAACAAGAATGCCAACAAAATTGAAGCAGTAGCAGTGTGCCAAATAAAACACCTGAGGCATCATCAGGTCCTCAGGACTGGAAGAACCTGTCACAAAGCCAGCTAAATAAACTTATGTGTATTCTACACGTTGCACCCGTCACATTGGTAATGAAAAGTTCGGCATTTAAGACATAGTTGATGTTTACCAGTTCAGTAATAATTTCTATATCTACTCAAATACGAATATGTTGACACTTGGAATCAGTTTGATTTATAAAAAATAGCCCCTTCTTTAGCTAACACTTAATATGAAGCATCTTTTTTACCCCTTCGAAGTGCAGAAAGACTGACGTATTAATTCCCGGAGTTTTCATTTTGACAGTAATTGAAATAAATCATGGTTTCAAAATGGAAAAAAAACTGGAGAAAGCCTTTGTCTGTCGAAAATTGTACTTAAAAAATAAAAATAGAAAATACCATGACTTTTATTGGTTAGCATGGTTAGTAAGGAAATACTGTAATACTTGAAAGGGTTTACAGTCCTGAAGACAGATGCACTTACTTGAAAAAGTGAAAAGAATAAAAAAACTACAAACATTATTGTACAATTGAGAAATGACCCCCCTTCTATCCAGTAATTCATGTGGTTTCTTGACAGATTATATCACGATCTAAAATGGTTTTAGAATGATGTATGGTGGAAAATAAGTAACCACAGTATTATTGACTTTTCACCATTGATATAGAGAGAATAAGGGCCACACGGCACACTAAGTTTAATGGGCTGAAATACAAAAAATACTCCAGTAGCATAACAAACAGTAAATTTCATTTTGGTGTACACATGTTTCAAGAAGTAATTTAGAGCATGGAAAAGAACATTGAACAGTTTTTCAAAACAAGTCTACATACTCCTCATCATTGAATGTTTGATATTTTTTTCTGCATGATATATGTTTTGTTGTTTTAAGTGATTAAAAGCTTATACATTATATTTGTAGACCCAGCCTTATTGGTCAGTTGTATAGGACAGTCAAGTTCAACAGAAGATGTCCAAAAATGGTTGAGTTATATTGGTATTACAGATGTTATAGTTCAGCAATTCGAAGGATTACAGTATTTGGATGGCGAAACGATTGTAAACAGTTATCATCTTAAAGACAGTCATAATTTTGCATCTGATCTCGGAATTCCTATTGGGCTAGCAAGAAAGATATTGTTTCTTAAGGATAATAATATCAATCAATTCAGGTCAGAAATGGCAAAATGGAACCCTCTGCAATTAAAACAGAAAATTAAAGAGAAGTTTCCAAATAAGGAGATGGTAGAAAATTTGACCAATTCAATGGTAGATAAAATGATAGATGGTCTTGTTTTTATGAGTTACGTTAATCCTGATGAGATGGCATCAGACTTTAAAGATCTCACGTCTGTAGTGAAAATTACCTTTATAATGGTTTTGAAAGAAAGAGACAAACTACTCGGTAAAACATTGGAAAAAGAAGATGAAAAAGAAGTCAATAAAGAGAAACAGCAGAGACAATCTCTTAGTCCTGACAGGATAAAACAGTACTATGATTTTATAAGCAAAAAACTGCACCTTCAGTTGCAAGAGAATACTACAGATGAAATGCATGCTTGCAAACTTAAATGTATAGAGGTACCTTGGTCACAATGTGACGATTTTCAAAGAAAATTTCAGTTTTATGTATTGTGTCTGGAGTCAGAATTAAAAAATCAAAATGAAGAAAGAAATCTCTGGAAACAAATTCGAAAAAACACTGGTTTCTGGATAAAACAGTTCTCAGCAATCGATAAAGATTTAAATTCATACATACAATCCAAAAATCAACATACCTTTCAAAAAGGTTCTAAGGAATACAGTTTGATAGAAAGTATCTCTAAATGGAAAACTCTTATGGAAAAAGAAATACATGACATTGATAGATTTCAACATCATATTTTGTTAGTCTCTAAACACCTTTCCGTAGAAGATGTAATCTACAAAGCAGCAATCAAGGAAAGTAAAAAACAGTCTCATGTTATTAACTTTACATTCGACAGAAACCATAGCTACATATTGTTTGATCCAGAGGATAATTCATATGGTTTTAAAACACAATCTGAAGTTGACGAAAAGATACCACAAAAAACTGAAATTTCTGAGGTCAGAAGTTTACAGTATCAAGACCCCAGACCTTTCAAAGTAGACTCTGATTACTTCACTTATAACCAAGGACACATTTTGCCGAAACCTGAAAGTAGTGGAACAATGTTGAATCGTTGCACAGAGTATAAACTTTTTGCAAATAGTGTTAAGACAAAGACCTTTGTAGATAAGTTCTTGAAGGAAACTCTGCGTTTTGTTGCTGGATGTTTGAACACCAGACGCAACGGAACAATATACTTTGGGATCGCAGATAGTATCGGAGGTCAGTATAAACATGGTGAAATTGTAGGATACAATGATGATGACAACGAAGTGAAAGTAGCTTGCACAGATCATTTAAGAACTGCGATCAAATCTTGTTTTTCATCTGAGTGTAGTAGTACTGCAGACAAATGCATTTCTGAGCCATACTTTGTAAGAGTGAGACCAAATTCTGGAAGTAATGACTACATATATGTTATGGAGATAGATGTAGAACCTAAATCATCAATATGTGGGTCTCTTCATTTTGAAGTAAACTTGGCTAAATATGGCTCAATGAAAGGGTCCAAAGATAAATATGTTTTATTTGCAAGGGAAAGTTCAAGCTCATGTGAAGTTAGTGAAAAAGAGAAAAAAGGATTTATTAACAAGGATTTATTAGATTATAGAAAAAGTAGAAATATCGAGGAAGCAGAAAGATCTAGTCCTGCCAGTCCCATCGAAAAAGATACTGAAAAATTTTGTCGCATTCTGTGCATGGGAAAAGATAAGTTAGACAAATCATCATACCCTATATTTGTGCTTGGAAAACCCACAGAGCAACAAAAACAAATGACTAATTGGATGGATACAATGTCTTTTATCAAAAGATTTCCATTCATACAAGCTGTATTTGACTTTGATGACAAATCAAATGTAAATGGGTTTAGCAAACATATAAGACATAAGGACTATTCAACTGTTACCAGTTGGCAAACATTTAATCAGTTTGTAGGTAATACCCAGGCTCTAATTAATAGATTTAATCGAAGTAAAACCATATGGATTTATGCCAATGGTCAAGCAGATGTTGATCCACCCTCACCTCATTTGAGAGATGGGGAGTGGCAGCAACGATATGTTGGTGTCTGTGATGCTGTCATTTTCTTTAGTCAGCATTCTGTCATTCCAAAGGGTAGGGCTTTAATTTTGATAATGCTTTTTTCAAATGACTTTGATGGTATTATTGATACTTTCCTAGAAATACATAAAAGATTCAAAAAGGAGCAGATATTGATTATAGCAGATGAAATCACCATTCTTAAGATGTTTAAAACCCATGTATGTAGAAAAATTGGCACTGGAATATCAGATATTGAAGAAATGTGTGTACTTATTTCATGGAATGATTCTAAGACTATTATTTATAATTTAGTCGGTTATGAAGGTGATGGTAATTTTTGGGTGCCCTCTCCCGATGGAGGATGCTTGTATCCAGTGGATGAGAGATTCAGGGAACGTGTGTCAGATCTAGAATTATTGAATAGTAGACAATGTGAGACAGAAAGAAGCAATGATGCAAAGACACGCCTTTCTTTCAAGAAGGAGAAAGGCATTGATTTTTATAAAGGAAACAGAGTGTCTTGGTGGAATTTTCATTATGAAAGTCATGTACTTAAAAGACACTGTTTTGAGAATATTAAGTCAAAAATTGAAAAAATGTTACAGCATCCAGAAAGGCTGAAGTACAATGTTGATACTTTCTATCTTACACATGAACCTGGAGCAGGAGGTAGTACTTTGGCAAGACACATATTATGGAGCCTTAGGAAAGAATTTAAATGTGCTGTACTTAAAAAAATAACTGAAAATACACCTCACCAAATATTAGAGTTGTGGAGATTGGGAATGTATGATGAACAAGGACAGGAACTATTTCAGGAAGAAAACATTAACCCTCTTCTTTTACTTTTAGATGATATTAGCCAGTCAGAAGTCACTTATGATGAATTTATCAAAAAAGTGAAACAAGTTTTCCGCAAAGAAACTAAAAGTAGAAAATTGAAGTGTTTTGTCATTATTTGCTCCAGGGTTGATGAATCACAGCCTGTTATACTTAATCAGAAATTAACAGAAGATGAAAAAATCTGGTTGGAAGATAAACATGCAGAACTTGAGGAAGATGGAAGTTTGGAATTGAAACCAGAATCTTTTCTTGCTTTTATGGTTTTAAGGAGCGGATTCAACAAAAGTAAAATTGCAAGTATTGTAAACGGGCTGATGGATGAATTACAAGTGTCATCTTTTGCGTATGAACTGCTTTTATTTATTTCTCTTATCACAGAAAAAACACCAAACTTGAGGAGATCAACAAAAGTAGCCATTCCTCTAGAATGCTGTGATGATTTTTATTATTTTTCAGATGATGCAATAGAAGCAACACATTGGGAAAGAGTTTTACCGAGGACGCTAAATATCCTATTGGTATTTGAGGACAAGGAAAACGCTGGTGGGAAACAAATAAGGATGGCACATCCGATGCTTGCTGGGACTGTTTTAGAATATGTATTGAAAAAGGAAGAAAAATCATTAAGTGATTTAACCATACGCATGTTGAAAAGTGGTTTTATGAAAAGTACATCACGTGGACGGGACGAATTGTTAGAAATAGTACATCAGTTACTGAATCGTAGACTTTTAACTGATGATGAAAAACAGACGCCTTTTTCACCTCTTATTGAAAGTATAGTAAATGATGATAAAATTGGTAAAGAAAAGGGATATGAATATGCAAGCTGCGTTCTGGGGGAGGGTTATAAATTATATATAAATGACCAAAAATTTGACAAATTTGCAGGAACAATTTCTCAGACACTCGCAAGACTATATTCAAAATGGAAGCGTTTTGATGATGCAGTTAGTTGGGCAAAACAATCGCTTGATTTAGCCTCAAAAGAAAATCGCTGCTATTTTCTCCACACTTATGGAAATGTACTCAAAGAACAGTTTCAGTATAGCCGTGATAGGAAACTCAAAAAGCAAGCAGCCAGGGACATTAAATTGAACCCAAAAGATGCTACAAATCTTCTAAAACTAATTGTAGATGCACTTAAGAAGTTTTTAGAAGCCCAGAAGGAAAATAATGAATCCAGCTCAAATGCTGTCCTTTATAGTTACAAAGATGCTGTTGTATCGATTATTTTGGTTTGTAGCTTTTTGAAACACAATGTTCAGTTTCCTCAGAATGTTGATTTTAAAAAACTTTTAGTTGATGAAAATGAAGATGATTTACCTGCTGATATTAAAGAATATTGGGGCTGTGATATAATTTCTACTTTAAAGAAACTAAAATGTCATGGTGAAAAAGCTTTTGCTATTTTTGAAAGACAAGTATGTTTTTATACTAGTTTTCAGGATGGGAGATATCCAGGTCAGTCAAATTTAGAAAAGATACATAGAACTCACAAAGAGATTAAAAAGGATTATGGGAAGTTAGTAGAAGAATTTAATGCCATGTTTGGAGAGGATGAAGATGAACCTCCAGATTATTTATGCAAAGCTGACATGGCGTCAACAAGGGATGAGTGGTACAGGAGGAGAATTTTAAGATTACAGGGTAATACATACATGAATATTTTTGCATTGTATGGTAAATTCAAAAAGTCAAAACCAAACTTTAGTTTCCATGAAACAGGATCTAGATTTGATTGCATAAAGAAAAACTATTCACTCATTAAATTCAAGGAACCAGGTGATATAATTATTTCAGTGTGTATCAATATTGCTTTAGGCTTAATAGGTGGAAAAAGAGACTCTTTAAATGCTATGATTGATATGTGTACTGATCTTAAATCGAGAACAAAAGGTAGGAGAGATGAGAGGGAACTTCATGATCTTGCATGCTACTTTATTGTAGTTTTGATGTGGCCTATTAATGATAATAAGGCCAATTATGATGAAGAACTATTTGAAGAAAGTCTAAGAAATCTTAAGAGCATTTTTAAACGAAAATCTGTTATTAGTGGAAGGGATTTGACCCTACATCGGGAGGAGAATGTACGATCTAAACCAACTACACAGTTTTTCATTGCTAACAAGGATCAGTCCAAATTTCCTTTAATTTGTCACAGATTTGATATATTTTTCAATGAACATTCTGATGATGATGATTCGATATGGGAAAAGGGACTGACAAGAAAGACTCTAAAACGAATCCGCGGTCATGTGGTAACAAGAGGTGAAAATGCTTATCAGTGTATTTTAATAAAGAATGAAAAGTCTCCTGGTAAAGTAATAGAAATCAATCAGTTAAGAGGTAAAAGTAGTGAGCAGTTGTCGGAAGAAGAGGTTTCATTCTATCTTGGATTCAGCATGTCTGGACCAATAGCCTACAATATAAAGCCTGTACGAGATGCTTCAACATAAATCAAACGTTGTGGAATCTTGCTATAGGAAATAGGTATTTCTCATGATAGAGTCATATACATGGGACCTATTTCTTGATTAATTCGACCTATGTAAGTAAGCTGCATTCTGATCGGTTAATTTGGTGTTCAATGAGGGTCAAAAGTAAAAAGTAAAATTGTGTGTATATTCTGTTAGGCCATGGGCTGAAATCACTTTCCGTGCACCCCCCACTTCCCATCTAGACCGGTTTTTCTCAGTCCTCCTATATCTCCTCTTCAAAATAAAACTTGTTAACACGAACATAACCTGCACGCACAGACAGTATAGGGCCACTTTTATAGAACAATGCGAAAAATTCTCGTATTTTCGTTTTAACCTAAATTTCATCTTTTAAGGTTCATAATTATTTAATGAAAAGTAATATGTAGTGAAATTTGGTACCAAATTGAAGCTAATATAATATCCTTTACAATGAACTCAAGTTTGGGCACTTTACGCCATTTTTATGATCTGGGGACACAAAAAATGTACCCCTCCCCCTGCAAAAAATAGCGAAAATGAGAATTTTAGACTGTCAATTCCTTTCAGATCAACAACCCTCGTCATTTGATCTGGTTTTTATGCCTAACTTATCTGTTGTGATACAATGTTGGAAAATAAAACCATTCATGTCCACAAAATTTTTATTTTCGGTATAAAATATTTGAAAAATGGGAATTTTCGGAATTTTAGATTTTTTCACAATTTCGACTTTCTCACTTTATGGTCGTAAAAATCTGCATATATATTTAATAATTGCCGATGTAATAATGATTTCTGATATGTTAGCAACAAATCGTGTACAAACATTTTAGTTTCAGACGTCTTATAGGTTCAGAAATGTCAAAATTAGCACCCCTCCCCCTAAAAATTAAGGGAAAATATGAAATATTTAGGCTCTAAATGATTAAAGAATAATGCTTTATTGGAATTCTAGTGTTTATTTCACTAAAGCTGACATGCAGAAGATCATTTAAGTAGATTTAAACTTTTTAAGAGGTCTCTTTTTTATTCTTCTGTTCGAAATTGTATGCAAAATGGGAATTTTCCGCTTTTCAGAATTTCTGCTGTTTTGACTTTGAGATGCAAATACATCATTAAATCGATAAATAACTTAAAAATGTTGATTAGATATCCTTTCATTATATCTAAGCCATAAGAAAATATGTTTTTAAGCATTTTTAGAATAACTACAGTCTCATAAATTACAAACATATAACCCCTTACCACAAATATTCAACACAATATATTTCATTTTATTCAGCTTGAATAGCTTAAACATTGTATAAAGGTCCAATAGCATATCATTTCAAATACAAAAATACTTTGAGACCACATATATCACAAATAAGATCATGTGAGTGGTTTATGGGCAGTTATACAACAATTAAACTTTTGATTCGTAAAATTCCGAAATGCTGAAAAAATCCCATTTTTCACGAAAAGCGCCCAAAATATACAATTTTACCCATATTTTGGCGTTGAAATTGCATATTGCGATATATAAAATGCATTTTTTTTTAAAGAAAGTAAAACATTAGTATGTTTTGTTCATATAAATGTACAGACCTACATATTCTGGGGATTTTTAAGCATTATTTTCCCGGGCTAGGGGTAAAATTTTCAGTATTTAGAGTCAAATTGAACACTCCTTGTTCTTCTAAACATCGTTTTTATTATAACTTATATATTTTATCTGCATATAAATCCTCCAGATTTGCCACATATAACTATTAAAAAGTGAATTTTGGACAAATCTGAAATGCTGAAAATTCCCATTTTTCATCAGTTCTGTACAAAATATTGAGTTTAAGCTGACAAGTGGGACTTAAAATGAAAAATCTTGATAGAAATTATACAACATTGTTATATTCAATGCAGATTTTGTGTGTTTTGGTTATTTTCATGCGAAAATAGTAAAAAGATGACTATCATAGGGAAAATTTGTTGGGGTAGGGGTAGGTTTTTCGGTATTTAGAGTCACATTAAACACTCCTTGTTTTTCTAAACAGTGTTTAAAGACAATAAATGTATCGCTTAGAACAATTAAATGGCATAGTTGCAGATGAATCCTCCAGATTTGACATATATTACGATACAACAGTGAACTTGGAGAAATCTGAAATGTTGACAATTCCCATTTTTCATCAGTTTCGGCCAAATATTGAGTTTAAGTCAACAAATGGCTGTTAAAATACCGAATCATGATGTAATTCATGCAACATTGTCATATATAACACACATTTTGCGTGGTGTAGTTATTTTTATGCGAACATAGCAAAATTATGACAATTTTAAGGAAAGTTTGTTGGGGTAGGGGTAAGATTTTCGGTATTTTGAGTCACATTAAACACTTCTTGTTTTTCTTAACAATGTTTTCAGACAACTAATTTATCGCTTAGAACAATTAATTGGCATATCTGCAGATATATCATCCAGATTTGCCATATATAACGGGTTAACAGTGAATTTTGGCCAAATCTGAAATGTTGAAAAATCCCATTTTCATCAATTTCGGGCACAATATTAAGTTTAAGTCAACAAATGGCTGTTAAATCACCAAATCGTTATATAATTCATGCAACATTGTCATATTCAACACAAATTTTGCGTGTTTGAGTTAATTTGTTGCGAACATAGAGAAAAAATTGACAATTTTAAGGAAAATTTGTTGGGATAGGGGAAAGATTTTCGTTATTTTGAGTCACATCAAACACTTCTTGTTTTTCTAAACAATGTTTTCAGACAACTAATGTATCGCTTAGAACAATTAATTGGCATATCTGCAGATATATCCTCCAGATTTGGCATATATAACGATTTAACAGTGAAATTTAGGCAAATCTGAAATGTTGAAAATTCCTATTTTTCATCAATTTTTACCAAAATACTGAGTTTAAGTCAACAAATGGCTGTTAAAATACGAAATCATGGCATAATTTATGAAACATTGTCATATACAACACACATTTTGCGTGTTCTGGTTAATTTTATGCTTACTTGGACAAAAAATTGACAATTTTACAGCAAACTTGTTGGGGTAGGGGTAAGTTTTATTGATGTATGATGTTTATATTACATAAGAATGGCCATTATTTGTAATAGTTGTAAAGCCTATATAATAAGCTTTCATTTGATACCTACTTTAAATGATATTTGTTTACTAAAAAGTAATATTGGGCAAAAGAATGCAAAAACTTAGTCAAAATCGGAAATATTCAAAGATCCATTTATTTGGTCTATTTGAAAATAAAACTTTGGTCATTAAGAATATGTTAACATTATGTTAACATGTTTTATATTCTAGAAAATAGATTGAAAAACTATAAAAAAAATTGTCCAGAATTGGGAATCGAGATGCACTTCGGGTTCTTTAGACCATCAAACTTACGATGTTTCAATGAAAATATCTAAATTTTCCTCAATATTTCATAGGGGTAGGGGTACGTTTAATGGCGCTATGGAAGGTATTTGGCATAGAAATTGCAAAAATTTGGGTTCTTTGTAAATCTTATACAATAAGCAATAATTTGATGCATCGGTTATATAACTAGGAAGCATTTGGTCAACATTTTGAAGCAACTGAAAGAAAAACTTGAACTTGAGTATACTACATCGGATCAAAACCAAACTTGGTCACTAGCTTACTTATCACAAAAGACATAATACCATAGAATTTAGGGTTGATACCCCAAAGGTCAAGGTCACAGTTGCTAAAAATAGATTATTATTACATATAAGACTGTTTCTCAGATTATTTGTTGGAACTACACATTATATCAAAACCAAAGCAGTTCCAGTGCCTATTTATCACAGGAGAAAGATCCTTTTTTAGAATTATTTGATATATATATATTGTACATAGTTATGCCTTTAATAATTTAAGGGTTTCGATTGCAAGGAGGCGGGGGCATCCGTGTCCCATGGACACATTCTTCCATTTTTTTGTAGCTAATGCTATATTTTTGAAACTTTCTACAGTGTAGCGTTCTATGAGGGTCAGTATATTTATTATTTTGCATCAATAAAGCAGTGGCTATAATTTGTCAATGACAAATATGGAAAGGGTCTTTCAGTGTTGTAGTGTACCATTAATGGTCAAAAGAAAAACTGAATCCAAAGCAGTATTTTCTCACATCATATGTGTAGGCAGATTTCTGTATTTCAATCTTAGTGCCAGTTACAGATATAATATACAGTTTAGATGATGATTCAATGTTCATTAATATAAGTCATTTCTTTTTTATATTAGTATCATAAATTGATAGTCAACTACAGAGCTAGTATACAACAAACTTTCAATTTGTTAATCTAAAGTTTTGCAAATCAGTTCTGCACCTAATTATGAAATCAGTTAAATTTACAGGGACAGCATATATATCAATTAAATTCTTTCATTAAAGCTCAAGTTGAAAAGTATCAAATTTATGACTATAATATCACCCGCACACATTTTAATAATATGATTAATTTTTCTTTTTTACAAGCAATATATTTCATTATTCTAATTTCTTTATTTTTAGCTCACCTCGCGAAGTGAGGGGACCTATGTGATACCCCGAGCGTCGGCGTCTGCGTCGGCGTCTGGTAAGGAAGAATGGTTAAAGTCCATTCCCCTTACTAACATGTACCACATCAATCATATTGGTATGTATGATGCATTTTGGGATGACAACAACAATGCATGCTTCGGATGCTGTCCGTGACCTACATTTTAGGCATGAGCGACTTGCTTAGGTAGAATGGTTAAAGTCTATTTCCGTTTACATGCCCCACATCAACCATATTGGTATGCATGATGCATTATGGGATGACAACAACAATACATGCTTCGGATGCTGTCTGTGACTTACATTTTACGCATGAGCGACTTGGTTAGGTAGAATGGTTAAAGTCCATTCCTGGTTATTGACATGTCCCACATCAACCATATTGTTATGTATGATGCATTTTGGGATGACAACAACAATGCGTGCTTCGGACGCTGTCAGTGACCTACATTTTAGGCATGAGCGACTAGGTTAGGTTGAATGGTTAAAGTCCATTCCTGGTTACTGACATGTCCAACATCAACCATATTGGTATGCATGATGCATTTTGGGATGAATACAACCATGCATGTTTGGGATGCTGTCTGTGACCTACATTTTACGCATGGGCGACTAGGTTAGGTAGAATGGTTAAAGTCCATTCCCGCTTTCTGACATTTCCCACATCAACCATATTGGTATGTTTGATGCATTTTAGGATGACTACAACAATGCATGCATCGGATGCTGTCTGTAACCTACAGTTTACGCTTGGTTAGGTTGAATGGTTAAGTCATTTTTTTTTTGTTCCTGACATGTCCTACATTATCCATATTGGTAAGTGTCATGCATTTTAGGATGACAGTCTTTGACCTTCATTTAACGCATAAATGAATCTTCTAAAAAGAATGATTATAGTCCATTTCTATTTACTGACATGTCTAGCATTTGACAATGCTGTGCAACGATGTGAGCTTAGCAGGCTGTGGATGCTTCTATGTTTATAGCTTTTCACATGTATGCAGAAATCCCAAAGTTAAGGTGATATATTACAACCACTGCATTCATGCTTTTGAAGAATGTGTACTTGGATCTTTATAAGAAATGTTAAGCAATGATAACATGTGGTGTGTTGAGCGTTTTCCTTCCTGACTGTATAATGACAGTTCCCTATACAAGTTTAGCCTATGCGATATAGAATTAAAGCACTGGCTTTATTATACTTTTGACCCTCCCAAGACGTTTGTATGATATTAAAGCATATGCAATACATATATAAAAATATAGCAAAGATTTCAATAAAAACAGCCTGGGCTATAATTTTACAGCATAGTCAGTAATTTTACTTATAGACCTCGAGATCTGAGAGCGATGAATACAATATTCTACGATGCAAAACGAAAATATGTAGAATAGCCTGTAAAAATACGATGCCCAGGCTATATTATTGTAAGTTAGGCTGCAATAATTACAGCTTAGGCTGCATTTTTCATAGCTTAGGCTATATTTATGTACCCAGGGCACTAAAATTTTATTTCTGACCCTCATGGTACACTGTATG
>MJUU01033249.1:7512-24967 GCA_002080025.1 Modiolus philippinarum | reverse complement strand
GGGGGGGGGCTATGGTTTTTTTCTAAAAAATATTTTGGACCTGATTTTATGTGAAAAAAAATATTTTGGCTGTCAAAATGATGAAAAAAAATTTTCTGAAGGAGGCTTTCTGCCCAAAAAAATAATGTTAATTTTGGAAAAAAATATTTATGTTAATTTTGGAAAAAAATATTTTGTTGATACACATGGAAAAAACAAATAATGTTTTTCGCGCTTAGCGCGAAAAAAATTTTCTGTTCAGAAAAAAAAAACCATAACCCCCCACCCCCCTTCAGGTTAAATGATCGGTCCGTTATTCATTATTGAATCCAAAGTTTCTTTGAAAAAAAAAACAATTCCTTTCGTATGTTGCCGTTAGTTGGACTAAGGATTTTTCGATCAAATTTTTGCCCGCAGCAAGAGATTCCGAAATTCCGAGCTTAGCTTGTAATTCCGACCTCTGTATGTCG
This sequence comes from Modiolus philippinarum, assembly GCA_002080025.1. Taxonomy (NCBI): domain Eukaryota; kingdom Metazoa; phylum Mollusca; class Bivalvia; order Mytilida; family Modiolidae; genus Modiolus; species Modiolus philippinarum. The sequence continues at coordinate 24,518 of MJUU01033249.1, read as the reverse complement.
GAAAAAGATCGAAAATCCAGTCTAAGTTCGGAAATTTGCTTGGAAATTTGGTGTTAGTTCGGAAAATAGCTCGGAAATACGGACTTTGCCATTTTCAATCTCGGAAAATGCCATTTTAAATCACGGAAAATAGCTCGTAGATTTGGACTTTGTCATTTTAAAGCTCGGAAATAAGTTCGTAGGTCGAAAAATAGTTTGGAAAATTTAAAATTTGTAATACATTAGGTTAGAATTCTTTGCCTCATTTTATTTGACCAATCTAAAAAGAATCATCTTATTATATGAGCCAATCAATTTTTTTGTTTACAAATTTAAATAAATTTGGATTGATCAGCAACAAGGAAATGGAGGATGCATTTTTATTATGGATTTGTTAAGGACATTTTTTAACCAAAAAGGGTGTATTCAATTTAAAAAGAGTGAAGATTCTTTTTATTATCCCCTCGCCCAACGAAGTTGGGGAGGAGATATAGCGTTTTACCCGTTCGTCCGTTCGTCCGTTCGAACTTAAGAGCATATATCTTTTGAATAACAAGTAGTAGATGGACAATGTTTTGTCCATGGAAGCATCTTAAGGAGAACTTGAGGTTGATATATAGAATAGGTGGATTTGACCTACATTTCATGCATGAGTGACTCAGGTTAAAGTTTTTGTAAAAGCCCAAATCTGGGATACTACAACTTGTAGAGGAATAATATTTTGTATGTAGATGCGTCTTGTAAAGTTACGAAGCTCCAGATAAAAATTAGGTCACTTTTGACCTACATTTCATGCATGAGTGACTTAGGTTAAAGTTTTTGTAAGAGTCCAGATCAGGGATACTACAACTCATAGAGGAATAATATTTTGTATGTAGATGCGTCTTGGAAAGTTATAAAGCTCCATGTAAAAATTAGGTCACTTTGACCTACATTTCATGCATGAGTGACTTCGGTTAAAGTTTTTGTACGAGTCCATATCTGGGATACTACAAGTTGTAGAAGAATAATATTTTGTATGTAGATGCATCTTGTAAAGTTAGGAGGCTCAAGATAAAGATTAGGTCACTTTGACCTACATTTCATACATGAGTGACTTAGGTTTAAGTTTTTGTAAGGGTCCAGATCTAGGATACTACAACTTGTAGAGGAATAATATTTTGTATGTAGAAGTGTCTTGTAAAGTTAGGAAGCTCCAGATGAAAATTCAGTCACTTTGACCTACATTTCATGCATGAGTGACTTAGGTTAAAGTTTGTGTTACAGCTTGGATTTTAGATTCTACAACTCGTAGAAGAATAATATTTTGTATGTAGATGCATCTTGTAAAGTTACAAAGCTCCAGATAAAAATAAGGTCACTTTGACCTACATTTCATGTATGAGTGACTTAGGATAAAGTTTGTGTTACAGTCTGGATTTTAGATACTACTTAACTTCAACTTGTAGAAGATTAATCTTTCGTTAGTAGATGCATATATACTTTAGGTATGAGGCTTCTGATTGAAATAAGGTCACAACATTTCTTGCATGACTGGCTCAGATTTAAGTAACAAGCCAGATCTTGAATAGTACAACTACCTTGAGTGCTTATACTAGACAAGCATTCAATAAACGGGCGAAGGAATTAACTGTCGTTTCCGACTGCCCCTCCTCTTGTTTTTACTTGAAAATTTTTGCATTGTACTTGTTAAACCTAAGACAAAAGAAAATACAGTCATTCTACCAACAAACTAGGCTCCTTGAGCTAGCCGGCAGCTTAGCGACGAGCACCCCTTGACCCATCTTTGAAAGTTACGTATTGTTTTTTTTTTCTTTCCTTTCAAGATTGTGGTCATGGAGTTAGTAGTCTACCTGTATTGGGTTTTATTCGTTTTTTTTATTATACTACAGGGAAACGGGACAGATAAAGGGGAGATTTGGGTACCCATAAACCGGTTTAACCCTACCGCTGGCTTTTGCTAGTGCCGGTACCAAGTCCGGCGGTCCCGAGTTCCTATAGTGATATCTATAGTTATCTACGTTTGTCTTTTGTCTTTTTTTTGTCTTTTTTGTTCTTCATGTGTATTTTCTTGGCAGATTGTGGCATGTAATTAAAATTTTCAGCCATTGTAGGTGTTTCCTGTTATCGATTTTTATACCCCACGCTTTGCGGGAGGTATATAGTGTTCATGGTGTCCGTCCGTCCGTACTTCCGTCCTTCCTTCCGTCCGTCTTTTAGCTGGTATCCATTACTCCTCCTAAACCTCTGATTGGAATTTCATGAAACTTATGCAGCAGCTTAATTACATATTGTAGATTTCCCCTTTTTCCATATTTTTGACATGTTCTGGACTTTGTCATTTTAGCTCAATGCAAACCATATGGTGACCACATGGTATCCACTACACCTCCTAAACCACTGATCAGACTTTCATGAAACTTATGCAGGAGCTTAATTACATATTGTAGATGTGCACTTTGCTTTTTGTTTTCCAATAATTCCCTTTTTCCTGATTTTTTACATGTTTTGGACTTGTCATTTTAGCTCAATGCAATCCATATTGTGACCAAATGGTATCCACTACTCCTCCTGAACCATTGATCAGAATTTCATTAAATATATGCAGGAGCTTAATAACATATTGCAAATGTGCACTATGATTTTTGTTTTCCAATAATTCCATTTCTTCCAGATTTTTGACATGTTTTGGACTTAGTCATTTGAACTCAATGCAAACCACAAGGTGACCACATGGTATCCACTACGCCTCCTAAACCACTGGTCAGAATTTCATGAAACATATCAGGAGCTTAATTACATATTGAAGACGAGCACTACACTTCTTGTTTTCCAATAATTCCCCTTTTCCAGATTTTTGACATGTTTTGGACTTTGTCATTTTAGCTCAATGCAAACCATATGGTGACCACATGGTACCCACTACCCCTCCTAAACCACTGATCAGAATTTCATGAAACTTATGCAGGGGCTTACCGTAATTACATATTGTAGATGTGCACTATGGTTTTTGTTTTCCAATAATTCCCTTTTTCCAGATTTTTTACTTGTTTTTGGACTTTGTCATTTTAGCTCTTTTACCTCAATGCAAACCATAAATTGAATACATGGTATCCACTACTCCTCCTTGACCATTAATCAGAACTTCATGAAACTTATGCAGGATCTTAATTACATATTATAGATGTGCACTTTGTATTTTGTTTTCCAGTATTTCTTTTTTTCCAGATCTTGAAGAAAATGCAGGAAGAGGCGGGGGCGGGGGTATCCGTGGCCCGCTAGGCCACAGTAACTCTCGTTTTAGATATGTTTGTTTGATCAGATTGGTGAGATCAGCCATGTGTTTATGTCCTTGCAAAATCTTAATGTTACATGAAATAAAAATATATTGGGTATTTTATATCAATAAATTAATTATTCATTCCTCACCACTTATTTAAATTTATGTAAAGATTAAAGAACGAATGTGTAAAATTCTCAACAAACTCAATCGCTCATCAAAAAATAAAGAGAGATCTTTCCAAACCCTGTAATTTTTTCTGGAATAACCTGATAATTTACCTAACCTTTCAAATAACTTTGTATAATTATTAAGAAACATTTGAGAAGAAACACTGCCACTAGGAAGTTATATTATTTTAAAACAATGTTTACTTCTGTGTACACATGTATATTACACATGTACTACTATACCTAAACCCAAGGGTATATATGTAAAAGTACATTGAGATCGGAAAAAATCTCCAAGCTTCTTTCTTAGGTCGAAACAAAAATTCCGGGCTAAATTTGGATTTCTGACTTGTTCTCCGAGCTCAGTTCGGAGTATTTGGACAATTCCAACCTCTTTTTCGAACTGAACTTGGAATTCCGACCTTTTTTCCGAACTTGCCTCTGAATTCCAACCTATTTTCAAAGCTAAATTCGGAAGTCATCTCGAAATATAATATTTTGAACAAGTATTGGATGAAAAAGTTTCAGTTATATAAGTATTGCCGAAAGGGAACATTTTTATCGACTGAAATGCACTTAGTCCCACAAATTGATACAGAAACGATTTTACTCCAACCAAATTAGGACTTCCCCAACCAATTAGGTTGGACCTCCTGAATAGGAAGACCACAAATTTTGGGTTTGTAGCCCCACTGTTTTAGAAGGAGCCAATTTGGATGTTTTTATGCATTTTTGTCCCCTGCCGCAACGCGGATCGGGGACATAGAAATGCCGTGCGTCCGTGTGTCCGTGTGTCGGTGTGTTTGTCCGTCCGTCACACTTTCTTGTAAGCACTCTCATACCTACAAATTTTAACGGATTTTCATGAAATTTTTACCAAATCTTTATATCACTAATACCTTGTTCAAGTTCGAAAATGAGCCTTGTTCGATACTTTTTGACGGAGTTATGGGACTTTGACCGAAATAATGACTCCGTTTTATCCAAAAATTGACATTGTAAGCGCTCTCATGCCTACAAATCTTTACGGATTTTTATGAAATTTATACCAAATGTTTTTACCACTAATACCTTAGTCAAGTTCGAAAATCAGCCTTGGTCGATACTTTTTGACGGGGTTCTGGGACTTTGACGAAAATAATGACTCTGTTTTATAAAAAAGAAATGACCTTGTAAGCGCTCTCATGCCTACAAGTTTTGACAGATTTTCATGAAATGTATATCGAATGTTAATATCACTAACACCTTGGTCAAGTTCAAACATCAGCCTTTTTTTTGCATGTTTTATTTAAACTAAATTTGAAGATGCCAAGGTGTATTGAAGATTCTGTGATACAGTTTCTTTTTAATATATATGTTAGGGCTTTCATGTGTATTCCATGTGGTGAAGACTTTAATAATGCACTAGAATATATTGACCTCATGATTTTGACATTGGCCTGTGACCTACTGTAGCATAATTTTTTTTTAATTATAACATAAATGTTTTTTTTTATGCATAGTGGTAGGTCTTGTATTTCAAATGTGTATCATTTTAAGCGGATTTTTTTTTTTTTTTTTTTTTTTGGCGTGCCAATGACATTATATCTTTTGAGTAGTGAGTGATAGGGCTTCACTTTTCACATATGTATTTCATGTTGTTGGACCTCTATTTCCATCAGTATCACAATGTTTGATTTCTTAACTGAGATTGTGGCAAGGCAAGTGACCTACTTTTAAAAAATCTTACCATTTAAATATCTGTAGAATAAGAAATAATTTTGAATGATAATTAAGGCATTCCAAGAGGTTAGAAATAATTGATATCAGAATATTGGTCGTTGCGACCTTGAACTTGGTATGTAAACCCTTTTTGTCTCGCCCGCGACGAAAGTCGCTTAAAGCGAGACATAGGCGTGCAAAGTATGACGACGACAGTGGCTTAAACTAAAGTTATTATATAGAACCCTTTGATGTAGGAACTTTATATTTCAGAACCCAATTTTTTCAAAAACTCCTAGGAATTTTATATATTTTCCAACCTAAGGGGGGCCCTGGCCATCCAGTCCCCCCTAAATCCGCCACCGATTTTGGTTCATAGGTAGCTTACGGCGAACCTTATCTCGGGGGATGATTACCGTAAAACTCAGGCCAAGAATGATTTCCGGCTCAGACGTTAACGGGGTTCTGGAGTTATGCCCCTTGAAACATTGAAATTTTGGTTAATTTTGGGTTTCCGACTGATAGCTTATGAACAAAATAAAATACTGTCTTCAAACTTGGTATGTAAATTGATTATCACAAAACTCGGACCAAATTGACTTTGGGCTCAGAATCCCAAGGGGTTCTCGAGTTATGGTCCTTGAAATTTTAAAATGTTTATATGATAACTTGTGAATGAAATAGCATACTGTCCTCAAACTTTGTTTCAAACCCTTTGATGTAGCAACATCATATTTGGTCCAGTAGTAGTACTAATCATAACTATACATAAAATAATGTGACCTTCACCTCAGTTGCACGGTCCAGTGACCACGTTAAGTTTCTCTAATTAGATCCATGTCTCAATAACTGTAAGTGGTAGGTCAATGATATTTGGTATACAGATTGGTCTTGTCTAGTACATGTCAGTCTGGCAAATGACTTGTCGTTGACCTCAATTCTATGGTCTAATGACCACGTTAAGTTTCTCTGATGAGATCCATTTCTCAATAACTGTAAGTGGTAGGTCACTGATATTTGGTATACAGGTTGGCCTTGGCTAGTACATGTAAGTCTGGCATATGACTTTTGTCCTTGACCTCAATTTCATGGTCTACTGACCACGTTAAGTTTTTCTGATTAGATCCATTTCTCAATAACTGTAAGTGGTAGGTCTATGATATTTGGTATACAGGTTGGTCTTGGCTAGTACATGTCAGTCTGGCATATGACTTTTGTCCTTGGCCTGAATTTTAAGGTCTACTGACCATGTTAAGTTCCTCTGATTAAATCCATTTCTCAATAACTGGGTGTTCCTATCTGCAGTATGTCAAAGGATTTCGTTCATGAGATAAATGAAGCCAATTGGAAAAATTCAAAGAAATTTTAAAAATTGATATTAAATTAGAATTTTTCATCGGATTTCGACGGTTTTTTTCTTTGGATTCTCTTGTTGTTAGCATCAATTATCATGATATCGGATTTAACGAGGCATTGACTATTTCCAAGCTATAAGGGACTGTTCAATATTGATCAAAATACTGGGCCGGTGCATTTGCATACTGGGCAAGTAGTTTTTTTGCACTTTACAAATGCTGGGCGAATAGATTTTTGTAAAAATACTTCCGCTGGGCAACTACTTTTTTTGGGTTGATAAAATGTTAAAAAAAAAATTGCACATTTATACAAATGTACATAAAGAGAGGAACACAAGAATCAACAACCATACCATAAGACACTTATTATAAGATAGTTACCAAGGGTTAGAGATATACATGTACATGTGTATCTCCAATGACAAAAATTCAAATAGCGGATCGAGAACATAATTGAGGCGTACATTTTTGTAATCATTCATGGACACAATGGTCAAACTCATTAATATTATTTATTAAACAACACAATAAACAACAAACTTGAGTATGAAAACAAATTATTAACATGGAAACTATTTGATTTTTAACCGAACTAATAACTTCAAAAGTTAACTTGGTACATGAACAATATGAATACTGATAACGTTGTGACTAGAAAAATAGGTTTAATGCAAAAAATACATATTTATTATTTTGGCTATTAAAAAATAAATAAAATTTGACAACAAATAAATATAAAACTCTTTAAAAATTCACAATAAAAATAGGCAAAATAAACCCATATAACAAAAATAAAATAATGTAAATAATATAAATAATAACAAACCTATTATCATTTTAACATATACATGTACATGATCATGTATACATAGGATTATTTAGAATTGTGTATTATTTTCAAAATTTAAAATAACAAAACAAATCACAATTGAACTTTCCTATGCATCCATGTTTATTTTCCTAATGTTCTAAAAAATATTGTTTTTACAATTTTGGCCATTTAGCAATAAATGTACACTAGAAAAATGACCAAGTCATTATGAAGGGCCCTGCCAGTATAAGTCCAATATCTCAGAAAAAAACATTTTATAATCATAATATTTGGTATGACTCTTTGATATGATTCTACTAGTACATTATGTATTTGACAAGACAAGACAAGACAAGTTTATTACAACTTAGGCACAGTCCGTGCTACAAGAGGTTTGCAGAACATGAGACAACTTACATTACAATGCAACGACAGCTACATGAATTAATATTAGTCATTTGAAAAAAATAATAATAAATAAAAATACATCATCAATTCGTGGTAAATAAAAGAGAAATAATCATTCATGCATATAAAAAAGATATTGTTTAAATTGTATGAAAATGCATTTCAGTCACCCCTTGTTAATCCCGAAAGGGTTTGTTGAATATCAAAGTCTGATAAAACTGCTGAAAAGGCTCTTGATAGGCTATTTCTATTTCTACCATGAGGGTCTCAGGGAAGATTAGTTGTAGACTAACTGTGTTACCCTCTTTAAATAAAGCTTTTATTATTATTATTATTATTTAGCTGTTATTTTTTGTTATTAAAATAGGGTAAGAATATTGCTGGGCAACAAGATTTTTTTTACTGTTAAGTGACTGGGTCTATACTTTTTTCTTGATTGGGCTTTGCTGGGCAAATAGAAATTTTGACGATGAAAAAAAATTTGCACCGGCCCAGTATTTTGATAAATATTGAACAGTCCCTAAGGGGTCAAATGGACCGAAAGTGCAATTTTTTAAAATATGTAAATTTTTTATTTTTTATCGGATTTTAATGGGGTTTGTTTCTTTCAATTAATCTTGACATGGGCTTTCAGCTTAGCTCTTACCATTTCTGCATTATGAGGGACCAGAGGCCAAATTTGCAGTTGTGTAAATTATTACTTTGTTTATTTTACATCGGATTTCAATTAGATTTTTTCTTTGAATTTCTTTTTATGTAAGCATCAATTGTTAGTCAATTGAGTTAGTGTAGCTCTTACTCTTTCTAAGCTAGTAGGGATCTAAAGGGTCAATTTTTATTTTATAATTGATTTTTGGTCTTAAAATTTCGAAATGGCGACCGTTGCCATGGAAACGGAAAAAAGGCGGGAAAATTCAAAGTGCTCATTGGATGAAATTTTACGGGAAGGCTGCCTAGTATGCGTAGAATTCATTTTTGGTCTTAAAATTTTCAAAATGGCGACCGTTGCCATGGAAACGGAAAAAGGCGGGAAAATTCAAAGTGCTCAGAATTAGATCAAATTTTACAGGAAGGTTGCCTAGTATGCATAGAATTGATTTTTGGTCTTAAGATTTTCAAAATGGCGACCTTTGCCATGGAAACGGAAAAAAGGCGGGAAAATTCAAAGTGCTTAGAATTGGATGAAATTTACAGGAAGGTTGTCTAGCATGCATAGAATTGATTTTTTGGTCTTAAAATTTTAAAAATGGCGACCGTTGCCATGGAAATGGATAAAAGTCGGGAAAATGCAAAGTGCTCAGATTTGTATGAAATTTTACAGGAAGGTTGTCTAGTATGCATAGTATTGATTTTTGGTGTTAAAATTTTCAAAATAGTGACCGTTGCCATGGAAAAGGAAAAAAGGCGGAAAAATTTAAATTGCTTCAATTTGGGTGAAATTTTACGGGAAGGTTGTTTCACATGTGTAGAAATTTTTTTAGATGACTGCCATGGAAATGGAAGAGGGCAGGAAAATTCAAAGTGCTTCAATTGGATGAAATTTTACATGATAGTTATCTGACATGTAGAAATTAATGTTTAGTCTTAGAAATCTCATAAATGCTGCAGTTGCCATGGAAACTGGAAAACATTAACAGTGTTCGTTTGGGGGACATCTGTAACGCTCTGCGTTACAAAAAGCAATATTTATTTTTGAAATTATTAATATTAATAAATGAATTATACATATTAATAATAATAAATGGTTAAATATTAATAATTGATGTTTTAATATTTATAAATGAATTGTTAATATTTATACTTCACCTCTTTATTAATACTTACAATTGAATTGTAAATTTTAATGCCCCGCCCACGAATGTGGAAGGGGCATATAGTGTTACCCTTGTCCGTCCTTCCGTCCGTCCGTACGTCCGCTTAAGTTTTGCGTTAAGGTACATTTCTCAGAAACTGTTAGAGGTTGAACAATATTAGTGGGCCAGTAGGTAGATATTTGATAGTACTACAGAGTTCACTAGGTAGTTTGACTCTTTGACCTTCATTTCATGCTTGAGTGACTCTTGTTAAGTTTTGTGTTAAAGTCCATTTCTGAATAACTACACATTATAGGACATTGATGTTTCATCTAATTAATTGCCTTGATGAGTACTACCCAAGTCATTGACAATTAGGTGGCTTTGGCCTACATTTTACGCTGCAGTGACTTTGGTTAAGTTTTGCGTTTAAGTCCATTTCTCAACAACTACACATTATAGGACAATAATGTTTCATCTAATTAATTGCCTTGATGAGTACTACCCAAATCATTGACAATTAGGTGGCTTTGACCTACATTTTACGCTTCAGTGACTTTGGTTAAGTTTTGCGTTAAAGTCCATTTCTCAACTTCTGCACATTAAAGGACATTGATGTTTCATCTAATTTATTGCCTTGATGAGTACTACCCAAATCATTGACAATGAGGTGGCTTTGACCTACATTTTACGCTTCAGTGACTTTGGTTAAGTTTTGCGTTTAAGTCCATTTCTCAACAACTACTCATTATAAGACAATGATGTAATAATTGCCGTGATGAGTACTACCCAAATCTTTGACAATTAGGTGGCTTTGACCTACATTTCACGCTTCATTAACTTTGGTTTAGTTTTGCATTTAAGTCTATTTCTCAACTACTATGTATTGTAGCATCATCATATTCTAATGTAGCATTCATTCAAATAAGAGATCTGGCTATTTCACAATTAATTTGGTGTCCATAACCTACATTTTATGGTTGAATGACTTTGTTTTAATTTTGCATTTCATCACAATTCATTTTGCGATAAATTTATTGGCGGGCATCCGTGTCTTACAGACACATTTTCTAGTTATAAATGAATTACGATATTTCTCAATGAATTATAAATATTAATGATTGAATTAGAAATATCAAGAAATCGGCAAGAATAATAAATAGTAATGAATAAATTATTAATAGCTATATTTGATTGATTAATATTTATAAACGAATTGTTAATATTTATAAATTGCCTCTTTAAAATATTTACAATTGAATTATAGATATCAACTAATGAATTACAAATATTTATAAATGAATAATAAAGATTAATGAATCAATTATTAATATTTATAAATGAATTATGAATATTTTCAGTTAATTATTAATATCAATAAATCAGCAGGTAGTTTTGTTCACTTTGGCTTGCCATAGTTTTCTGCTTCAGGGAACATAGTATCAAATTGATCTCAGCGGGAATAAATACCTAGTCAAGTCTAACAGTGATATACTTAAAAAAATTTGTCCTGCAGGTCATTACCTCATCCGAAATTACCGCCAGCGGGGAACAGTTAAAACGTAGAGGTCCAATAATTTATTTAAAAATCAGACCATTTAATGCAGAATTTTATCAGACTGTGTCAGCAATGGTAAACTAAAGGTTCTCTTGAGAGCCCTTAGTTATTATCCAAATAATACCCTTGTAAATGTAATACAGTTGAATTTTAATAGGTTTTTATTTTAGATACATGTTGGTAAAAGTTGGTGCGTAAAATTGAAAAACATTTTTTTTCATAAGAAGTGTTTATTGAAATGTGCACTTAGAATATAGAATGTTATGTAGATCATCAATTAAGTTTTACAAGACAAAAGGTTGTAATTATACTTAATATATATGTTATGGTTACTTTTTCTTAATATTTGTGCCTGTTATTTTAATTTAGTTGTTATTTTTGATCAAGGTATTAAGATATTATTATTACAGATGAGCATTAAATGAAGCTTTAATTATCAGCTTTCATAAGTGTTTGTTTTTAATGGCTCCCTTCTTTTAAGGTGGAGATATAGATGGTGAATGAAATGATATGGAGTAAATGCACATGAGACGAAATCTCTACAAATACACGATAAAAACAAGTAAAGGTACAACGCTTTTTATTGTTGTTCTTCATCTTGAAGTCACCATGAGGCCTTCAACAATGAGCTTTGCTCATACCTCATAGTAAGTTCAAGACGGCCCCTAGCACCGGTTTGAGCGGAATTCTTTGCTAATTGTCGAACAACGCTACATCCATGTCTTTTCCGCTCATGGATGCGGGATTGTCAACAAACATTAATTAAAATGGCAAAACGCTCTTACAATCACTGTCATCCATTGTCCGACAAAAGCACAAATACATGTTTTTGTTCCCACATCCGTCGTCCGCCCAGTCTGTCTGCCGGTAAAAGTTTTTATGGGTCCCTCCTTTTCTTACATCTTTCATTGGATTGTAATCAAACTTCAACGTGTTGCCAAGAATGTTAAGTGTTTAGTTGTGCATTTTGTATGTTTATGCTTTACCCGTTTTTGACCGAGTTATGTTAATTTTTTACTAAAAATTTAGTCAAATTAAGCTCCATTAATATTGTATCTATTCCGCAACCAAACTTCACTGAGATGCCTAGAGGTCCCCGAGGGTATTCACAAGCTGAATAGTCAGACTTGTCGGACAGGAAAATTTTTCCTTGCGTTTTATAGAAAAATATACTGCTTTTATCAAAATTCTAACCACTTAAAAATACTGAGGCTTCATTCCGTGTATTGCACTCGGTAGATGTCCTTTGTACTGAGTTTGGCGGCCTATTTCGTTATTTTTGGAAATGAGTACTTCTTTTTGGACTACTTTTGGATTATGGCTATCCATATTATTTGATTTTAATGCTGCTGATGAGAGGTTACTCCTTGAAACACGTGTACCGCATAACGAAATTTACTGTTTTTATGCAACTTCTGTATTTTTTTTTTTTTTTTTTGTATTTTGCATATTGCGTAACCAAACTGCTCTACCCGTTTTATTCCCTAGCCAAACGGAGTCTGTTCATCAGTCACAAACTAAAGGTCCATGTATCTTTTGAACCACAAGATACATATGGGGATCTTTGTTCGTAGACTGCATCTTGGGTAGTGCAAGAATGACTCGGGTTAAAGTTTTTGTTGATTCCAGATCTGATATGAAAGTCACGAGGTTCCTGTTAAAAAATTGGTGACCCTTAACGATATGATGCGTGAGTGACTCAGGCGGTATTTGTTCGGTCATGATAAGCGATCATTGATTACTCCAGTGTTGTTTGTTTGGAAAAAGAAGCAACCTAGATCAAGCCAGGAGCGTCACTTTATCTCCATTTTCATACAAAACGTTTAAGCTGCTTGGCGCTTTCGGCCACGCTACTGGCATGTTTTCTATTTGTGCAAGACTTAACAAAGAGTAAATCAAATAAATATATACAGAAGATACCACGTGACCAAACAAATACCAATATGGCGGCAATTATACAGAATGGATGAGTTCTCGGTTTCCGGGTTATATTGGGCATTGCACTAGAAAACATATTTATATTTACAATGTACAAGATGTATGCAAGCAGAAAATCGATTGTTTGTTTTCCTTTTAGGAAAATGTTTATGTGCTGTGTGAATAACATGCTTGCACCATGTAGATTCGGAAAAGGTTAATACATTTTCATCTTCAACTCTTCTAAAAGTTATTAAACTTTATAAAGGTGAGATATGGAAAGTTCAGAATTTAAATTCACAGTAACTTCGGTATTTAGTCATTTGTTACCACTGGGTCGATGCCACTGTTGTTTGACTGTTAGTCCCCGAGGGTATTCACCAGCCCAGTAGTCAGTACTTCGGTGCTGACCCGAAAGCCGATTCTACTTGGAACCTTACAATATCTAAATTTTGTAAATTTTGTTGAAAACTAAGGAATATCTCCCTCATGCAAAGCTCTGTCCTTAGCTGATTTTGGCTTCATATTTAGATCATATTGGTTATTTGTTCTCTATCAGTTTTAAACATCTTTGAGTTTATGGTCTTCCAAACGTTTAGATTTTATCTCCACTGAAAAGACATAAGTTGTCGAAATGCGCATATGCAGAATTTAAATTCACAGTAACTTTGGTATTAATTCATATGCAAATAGAAGTGTAAATTAACAATGATCAAGTTCAATTAAAAGTCGTCACAAAAATTTAAAAAAACTCCAAACTCCAACATGAATATGACGTCTTTACATGATTGGATTGAAAGATGTCGGAGAGATATTTAAAAAACAAATACCAAGATATATAAGAAATCCTGATTTGGTCTTCTTTAATATAGTGAACAAACAGCATCGGGCAATCCAAGAGCCAGTTTTTATATATTCCAGGGCCAATTTATTTCTGTTTGCATTGCAGAATCAAAGAGCGCTGTAGTATCAATCGTGGGGAGGCCAAACAAAACGTCCATATCTGAGATATAAGAGGAGGTATAGGAATGATATTTTGTCAGTAAATGTGCCTTTTATAGTTACGAGGATCAAAATAAAAAGTATGTCCTTGACGTACATTTCATGTATGAGTGATTCGTGTCAAATTTGGTGTTTAGATATAGGATACACGAGTTGGTGGAGTAATTTTATTTTGTTGGTAGATGCATGTTGGACAGTCTTAAGATGCCTTATGAAGACTGGGTCACATTTACATATATTTCATGTATAAGGGACTTTTATTAAAATTTGTGTTTTGGTTTACAACATCATTTTTGTGTCGCCTGCAAACGTAGTGTGGGGCGACATATAGGGATCACTTTAGTTGTCTTGCGTCGTCGTTGTTGTCCGTCCCACTTTTATTTTGTAACGCGTTTCTCGGCAACTGCTTATCACGGCCACTTGAAATTTTGTATGTGACTTCAGTATGCTGTTTCAGATTGCACTTATCAAATTCAGGTCTGTCGGACATCTACTTCCTGTTTACCGACTTGGAGTATTTTCAACAAATACTGTCAATAGTAAACATTTTCGTAACTTTTCTCAGCAACTATTTATCACAGCCACTTCAAATCTTGTATGTGACTTTAATATGGGGTCCCATATTGCGCTTATCAAATCCAGGTCTGTCGGACATCTACTCCCTGTTTCCCGACTTGAAGTCTGCCAATGGTAAAAATTTTCGTAACTCTTTTCTCAGCAACTACTTGTCACAGCCGCTTGAAATTTTGTATGTGACTCTAGTATGGGGTGACACAATGCACTTATCAAATTCAGGTCTGTCTGAAATCTCCTTCCTGTTTACGGACTTGAAGTATTTTCAACAAATACTGTCAGTGGTAGAAATGTTCGTAACACTTTTCTCAGAAACTACTTATCACAGCAGCTTGAAATTTTGTATTTGACTTGCGCTTTTCAAATTCAGGTCCGTCGGACATCTACCAACAACTTAGAAATTTGTGATTTTGAAATCAGTGCAGCAGTGCAGGCGACACATGTGTCCATGGAAGACTCACAATTTATATCGTGAAGTCCATCTTTGGGCTGGTTAGTTCTTCTAGGTGTTGACTGATGTCCTTGATATCTATAATAGTATGGTCCATGGCAGACGGAAACTTCAGATGAACTTTATCTTTACATCTCTGACACATCATTAATCCACAGTCTAAACATTTCCACTTCATTTTGGGTTCATTTTCACAAAGTTGGCACACTAAAGTAATCTGTTCTTTTCCGATAGATCTAGGCAATGGTTGTGAATTCGCCATTTTGTTATCTCCAAGACTTCCGCGTTTCAGTTTATAGTATGTGTATACCCGTAGAAAAGGATGATAAGATAAAATGTGATAAATTATTATGTAGAGTAGTTAAAATGTTTTTGCATTCTTGGTTCTCTATGGAATGAAATGGATAAATGTTATTAATAATTCAAATAACATAATACCGAAGTTGCTGTTAATTTGGATTCTGCATATGCGCATTTCGACAACTAAGGTCTCTTTATTGCAGATAAAACCAAAATATTGGAAATCCATATGCTGGAATATTTGTAAAGACTGACAGAGAACAAATTACCAATAAGATCTAAATAGAAAAGCCAAAATCAGCTAAGGACAGAGCTATGCAAGAGGGAGATACTCCTTAGTGTTGAAGAAAATTTTGTTAAATTTAGATTTTGCAAGTTTTCAGATATAATCGGTTTTCGGGCCAGTCCACTGGGTTGGTGAATACCCTCGGGGACTAACAGTCCATCAGCAAAGGCTTCGACCCAGTGTTAATAAATAACATAATACTGAAGTTGCTGTTAAATTGGATTATGCATATGCACATTTCGACAACTAATGTCTCTTCAGTGCAGATAAAATCAAAATATTGGAAATCCATATACTAAAACGTCAAAACGTTTCATTTTCTATATGGTCGAAGTATCAACCCTTGATATAAATATCTGGTTTGACATTGAAGTTTAAGGTTGATAACATAATGAACATTGACGATATGGAAATTGCTATGCAATAACTTATATGATGAAATGGACTGACAAAATTGACACGTTCTTTTACATAATACAAAATACATGTAAAACATGGGAAGAAACACTGCAACTGAAATACATATAGACAAAGACAAGTCAATATGAAAAAGAAAGGAAATGGGGTAAATGTCAAGGAGACAACATCCCATATCCAGGTTAAAACGACCTAAAACAAAGCATCTAGGGGCCACCCTACGGTCTTCAACACAGTGAGGAACCTAACACCATATAGCAAGCCCTAAATGGCCCCAAAAGGGTTAAAAAATGGATAAATCAATAGAAACAAACCACATCTAATAACCCAAATATCAAGAAACTAAAATTTTATAAGAAGACACGGACAAGTCAATCACCAACATATTCCTGACTTGGGACAGGCGCAAAAATTGCGGTGGGGTTAAACTCGTTTTCTTAGATCCAAACCCTCCCCCTATGTGTGGTGAATGGCTAAAAATTAAATACACAAAAGACTCACAGTAAAAACTAGATGTTGTCGGAAACGACAGCTATCCCCGCACTCCCTGTTTGACACAGAAAACAGTTGGTATACACCCTTGGCATATTTTTTTTTAATCTACCTATTGATAGTCATTATTGTTACTAAAAGAATTCTAGGATATATGGTTGCTAAGTAGAATTCCAAAAAATAAGTGGTCTTTGAGACTTTCAGGAAATTTACCAAAATTGGAATCAAATATTTTTGAAATCTAATTGATGAAAATCTTTGTCCTAACCTACACAAACATTTTTAGTATGGTTGCTAGGTAGAATTCCAAAAAATAAGTGGTCTTTGAGACTTTCAGGAAATTTACCAAAATTGGAATCATATATTTTTGAAATCCAATTGATGAAAATGTTCGTCTTAAGCTACACAAACATTTTAAGTATGGTTGCTAGGTAGAATTCCAAAAAATAAGTGGTCTTTGAGACTTTCAGGAAATTTACCAAAATTGGAATCAAATATTTTTGAAATCCAATT
>MJUU01033247.1:0-11019 GCA_002080025.1 Modiolus philippinarum | reverse complement strand
TTATATGACAAACGTGATGATTTTGACTTTCCAATTGTGAACTTTCCCTTTCTCTGCAGCAATATACCTGCATCCCCAGCATATGGAGTATATATTTCACAATTAATTCGTTACTGTACCGCGTGCAGTACATACAGTGACTTTGTGGAAAGAGCAAAAGCACTGTCACAAAAACTGCTGAGTCAGGAATATGTTCAGCCTTTGTTACTTTCGTCCCTTCAGAAATTCTATGGCCGTCACCACGACATCATAGATAGATATAAAATGTCAGTGTCACAAATAAAAACTGACATTTTCAGCTAGATTCGCGTCTTCCCGGATTTGACATTACAGGTTTTGACTTTACCCTGGATTGACCAACTGACAGTGTGACGGGTGCTGTGCACAGAGCAGGACATGCTTACCCTTCCAGAGCACCTGATGTCACTCTTGTTTATTGAGAGTTTACACTGTTAGTGCTTTAGTTTTTTGTGTTGTATATGTAATTTTCGTGTGTTTTGTGGGCATGTGGTGTCTTTGGTGTTCTTGCTTTTGCCTTGTCTCTGGACTTTGATTTGTGTAATCTTGTGCTTTGTTACTTCGGTATTCTACTGCCGTTTTTTTATATGAAATTGGGTAATTGTTTTCCGTCTGTCCATGTGCTTGAAATCGGTATTAGCTTTCGTAAAATTAATAATAACTTTAATTTTGAATACCCCTCCCTCCCAGGAAAACAAATCACAAAGAAACGTTCATAGATTTTGATTATTTTAACGTTGCTCACTTGAGGAATACTCACTTGAGGAATACCTAGTGTTGGCCATTTAGGGGTATTTTTATGCCCCCGCGACGATAAGTCGGGGGGCATTTTGTTTTACCCTCGTCCGTCCGTCCGTCTTCCGTCCGGCCGAGCGGGGTACATGGTTTGTCCGCGCAACTCCTCCTACAGCTTTTATGCTAGAATGTTTTTATTTTGCAGATCATTTGTACATATATTGAAGATGTGCATGTGATAAGGATTTTGATTTTGGTGCATTTTTGTCAAAAATATACATTGATGAACTTATCATTTTTGGTGATTTTTCATAGAGGGTACATAGTTTGTCCGTGCAACTCCTCCTACAGTTTAAATGCTAGGAAGTTTTTATTTTGCAGATCATTTGTACTTATATTAGAGAGGTGCATGTGGTAAGGATTTTTATTTTGGTTAATTTTTGTCAAAAATATACATTGTTGAACTTAGTCATTTTTGGGGTGATTTTTCATAGAGGGTACATATTTTGTCCACGCAACTCCTCCTACAGTTTTAATGCTAGGAAGTTTTTATTTTGCAGATCATTCGTACCTATATTGAAGATGTGCATGTGGTAATGATTTTTATTTTGGTTAATTTTTGTCAAAAATATACATTGTTGAACTTAGTCATTTTTTAGTGATTTTGTGATAGAGGGTACAGAGTTTGTCCGCGCAACTCCTCCTACAGTTTTGATGATAGGACAGTTTTATTTTGCAGATCTTTCGTACTTATATTGGAAATTAACATGTGGTAAGGATTTCGATTTTGGTGCATTTTTATCAAAAATATACATTGTTGAACTTAGTCATTTTTTGGGTGATTTTGTAATAGAGGGTACATAGTTTGTCCACGCAACTCCTCCTACAGTTTTGATGGTAGGAAGTTTTTATTTTGCAGATCATTTGTACCTATATTGAAGATGTGCATGTGGGAAGGATTTTGATTTTGATGCATTTTTGGAAAAAAAAATACATATTGTTGAACTTAGTCATTTATTGGATGAATTATTAATACAGGGTACACAGATTGTCCGAACAACTCATCCTAGAGTTTTGAGGCTTGGAAGCTTTAATTTTGCAGTTCATTTGTACCTATATTGAAGATGTGCATGTTGTATGTATTTTGATTTCGATTCATTTTTTTTTTCAAAAATATACATTGCTCAACCCATAAATGTTTGGTGATTTAGTAATAGAGGGTACATAGTTAATCTGTGCAACCTAGAATAACATGTGTTTAGCGGGGGCATCATATGTGTCTTACAGACACAAATATTACTAAAAAGTCCCAATTAGATTCAACCTTGCGCGGGGGCATGTCATTCTCTAGTTTTATTATGTATAGAGTCAAAAAGACCAAACGTTTTTTTTTTTTAAAGTATCGAATGAACAATGAGAAAAATGTATTAAATGCACTTGGGATAAAGTCTGTAGAAATACATTGTAGGAATTAAACAAATCCAAGGTTGAATAATAAACAGTAATGTTTGTTATGGTATCCATGTGTTTAATGATTAACAGGAGTCACCTCTCATCAGCAGCATTAGATTAAAAATATCTAGAAAGCCATAATCCAAAATTGGTGAAAGCAAAAAGTAATCAACACCAAATTAAAAAAAATCAAAAAGAGGGCAAAAATGTAGTATCAAGAACATCCACAAAGTTCAAAGCATAAAAACAACTCATTATTCTAAGGGGTTAGAATTTTGATAAAGACAATTATCTTCTAAGTATAGGAACAACTCTTTTATTGTTTTTCTTCACCTTATTAGTCACCATGGTGCCTTCAACAATGGGCATTGCTCACATCTCATAGTGAGCTCAAGACGACCATAGCACCGGTTTGAGCGGAATTCGCATAATGTTGAACAATGTTACATCCACTGTTTTGACTGGTCGTGGATACGGGATCGTTTCAATCATGTATTAAGCTTATCATATTTCCACATGTAATAAATCGCGGAGGAGGAAAAAGAGACATATGACAACGTTGCAAATATCGATGACGTCAGGGGAAAAACTTGCTTACATGGTCAATGAGGGGAAAATGTGGATTGATCCAGTTTTTCTCCTGTAAGTTGACGGGGGAAAAATGGATCGTGCCTTTTGTCCGGGGGGGAAATTAAGATCGATCCAGATTCCCCCCGGAAAGACTGGCATGGGGGATGGTATCATGACAACGGTATTGAGTTTTCCTTTCTTATCGAGTAAAGTGAATATTTCCTTCATTTTCGTTAAACCTAAGATGACGTCTAAGTAGACGTGATCAGTACAATGTCAATTTTTCTGCCAATAATAATTAGGAAATTAATATACCGACATTAAGCACAGGTTACGTGATTGAAATTGTTTAATGAAACGAAGTAGAATGGTTAAGAATATGTGTGAAGCGTTCCCATCACGAAACAAACCACCGAAAGGCATACACCTGAGCAAGGTTGCAAAACCACCAACCTGTAGCTTTATGGTCCGCCTAATAAAAATACAAATTTACCTTATGAGCTTCGAATCGGCAGTTAAACTATGATATCAAAATTGTATCATTAGTCAAAGGGAGAGCAAAAAAAAATGTTTTATTGGTAAAAATGCTTATACAACTAATGTAATATTTAAAAAAAAATATATAAACATCTGCATTGCAAATGCATTACAGTAATTAAAAAGATAAAATATGGAATTGGCGATATCTATTTTTAATGGATGGATATTAAATATGATACAAAATGTACTTAGTAGGTTTGCTGAAGACAGAGTAAAATCTTGACCAAATTTAAAAGAAGAATCGTATTCTGCATTACTACTTTTAAATTAGACATTTTAACTGTAGATGTTAAGACTGGTATAAAAGATATATGAATAGATTTAATAGATTTAACAATTCCCAAAAACTTTGATCAGTTAAGTAAATAAGATCATACCAAAATATAGATATTTCACTGGATCTGATTTTCAGTAATGTTCTCTTAATTGTAATGTACCCAAATGATGAAGTTAGTTTACTATGCTATATGCATTGTTAAGTATTTGTCAAAATTAATAAACCACATGCTTATATCCGTGAGATCTGGGATTATGAAATTACATTTTAAAATAAGTTAAAAAACGCTATATTTACTTTTCCTTTTGATATTGCTTTTCTTGTAAATGGTTATATAGAATGATATATAGTTTACATATAATGTTTACCAATTAACCACATGCTTAAACTCGTGAAATCTGATGTTATACAACTGCATATTCTAATAAGGTAAATAACGCACCATTTCCATCTCCTTTTGATATTGCTTTTTCGTATATGGTGATATAGATGATATATAGTTAACTATCTACTTAACATGAATGTTCTGACTATAAGAATAAAAGATATACCTTTGACAATGAATGAGGTACAACATGTATGCTAATTAAATGATAGTAAATATCAAAAGATTTATTGGAAGTAAATAAATTTAAAATTACAACAGACAGAGCAAAAGCAAATAGACTGACAATGTATGCTATTTAATGGTATAACAAAAACCTTTTAATAGATTGGTCACTTGTTAAATCTATTTAAGGTTACAACATAAAAAGACTATTAACTACGTACAGGTGCACCTTGGAGGAATTTTTTTTCGTAAAAAAATATACAACATAAATCTTTCGTCGTTTCATCGCCTTTATCTAGTTTGATGATGAGAAAATAGCAGTAGAATACCGAAGGAGCAAAGCACAAGTTTTCAATAATCTAAGGCCAGAGACAAGGCAAAAAGATGGAAATATATATGTGTTGTGCGATAACCACAAATTAACCATGGAACAAAATAAAAATGGTATAGTAGGCCACGATTAAAAGGTAAAAAACACAAAAATATACAAACTCGGCTATTAGATAGAAACAAAAAATACCTGAGTTGCGTAATAAATGGTAATTTCGATATGCTGTACACTTATTTCAAGCAGTAACCTCTCACTATAAAAGCCATAATCATAAAGTAGACAAATAACTAAATACCGAAGTCACTGTGAATTTACTTTCTGCATATGCGCATTTCGACAACTTATGTCTCTTCAGTGCAGATAAAATCTAAACGTTTGGAAGACCAAACACTCAAAGATATGTAAAAACTTATAGAGAACAAACAACCAATATGATCTAAATATGAAGCCAAAATCAGCTAAGAACAGCTTTGCATGAGGGAGATACTCCTTAGTTTTCAATAAAAATAACAAAAATTTAGATATTCTAAGGTTCCAAAAATAATCGGCTTTCGTGTCAGCATCGAAGTTCTGACTACTGGACTGGTGAATACCCTCGGGGACTAACAGTCCACCAGCAGTGGCATCGACCCAGTGGTAACAGAAAAAATAAATACCGAAGTCACTGTGAATTTACTTTCTGCATATGCGCATTTTGACAACTTATGTCTCTTCAGTACAGATAAAATCTAAACGTTTGGAAGACCATCAACTCAAAGATATGTAAAAACTGATGATCTAAACATGAAGCCAAAATCAGCTAAGGACAGAGCTTTGCATGAGGGAGATACTCCTTATTTTTCAACAAAATTAACAAAAAATTAGATATTGTAAGGTTCCAAAAATAATCAGCTTTCGGGTCAGCACCGAAGTACTGACTACTGGGCTGGGGAATACCCTCGGGGACTAACAGTCCACCATCAGTGGCATCGATCCAGTGGTAACAAATAACTAAATACCGAAGTCATTGAATTTACTTTCTGCATATGCGCATTTTGACAACTTATGTCTCCTCAGTGCAAATAAAATCTGAACGTTTGAGAAAAGATATGTAAAAACTGATAGAGAACAAACAACCAATATGATCTAAATATGAAGCCAAAATCAGCTACGGACAGAGCTTTGCATGAGAGAGATACTCCTTAGTTTTCAACAAATATCGAAAATTTAGATATTGTAAGGTTCTCAAAATAATTGGCTTTCGGGACAGCACCGAAGTACTGACTACTGGGCTGGTGAACACCCTCGGGGACTAACAGTCCATTAGCAGTGGCATCGACCCAAAGGTACATGTAACAAATAACTAAATACCGAAGTCACTGTGAATTTAGTTTCTGCAAAAAGAAGTACTCATTACCAAAAAATGTCGAGTTGGCTTTAGTAAAAACATATGTGAATTTGTTTTGATACGGACTTTATCATGGCCCAACGCTGCAAGGCCATCCTCGTCTGCTAGCTTTCTTACATTTGTATTTACTTATTTGATTAATGATTTCAGATTAGTGCTACTGGTTACGTTTTGTTTTCTACATTACATTTCCTTTTTCTGCTTTGATAACCTTTGCATTCTTGCACAGTTATTAAAAACATAATGTTATAACTTTAATTCGTACTATGATTTTTCTGTACTGCTCTGGAAAGCAATTAATTACCGAGTCTAGAAATGTTATACCAAATTACGCAAAAACAGTCAAAAGCGTCAGTTACTAAAATGATTCAACATTTCATCAATATATCTTAAGACTTTGTCTATTTTTTTTGCACTCATGAAATACATTATTTGTTTAATCGTTAATTCAAAATGAGAAAATTAGTTGCTGTGTCTCGAATTGTATGTAAAACATTCGAATTTATGCGATAATGGTGAACATGTTTCATATTGCCTGTATGTCCTTACCATATACATTTAGATAATGGTTATACCAGTGAACTTGTTTGCAAACGAAACTGAAATTAATAAAAAAAATACACGACATTTATACTATGAGAATTGAATTGACAATTGGTTTGCATCTTTTAGATACGTACTGTTGACAACATAAACACAGTAAAAGCTTTTGGAATCAATTAAGTTTCAAATTTTCTAATCGAGGCGTATACAGTGCTTTTCAGCTCACCTGGACTAAAAGGCCACGTGAGATATTGCCATCACTTGGCGTCCGCCCGTCGTAAACTTTTCAAAATTTTCTCCTCTGAAACCGCTAAGCCAATTTTAACCAAACTTGGCCTGAATCATTACCAGGATTTTTAGATTCAGAATTGTGTTCGATTAGTCCGAGGACCAAAACAACATGGTTGCCGTTACTAAATAGCAAATAGAGATAAATTGCAGTTTTGGCAAATAAATCAAAAACCATTACAGACATAAAAATCTGACATGGGGTAAAAGTTATCAGCATCCAAGATTTACCTGCCCTGAGGAAAATCCGAAAACCCGTCTTGGAGTTATTGCCCTTTTTAGTGAAATTTTCAAAATTTCAATACTTTTTTTTAATAAAAAACTATAACAGATAGAAGTCAACTTTAAATTGCAAAAATGGTCAACATATCAAGATCTACCCACCTAGAAATTTTTAAGAAAATCTGAATACGTATACATGAGTTTTGCCCTTTAATGCTCAATTTTTTTGTAACTTTAAACATTTTGCATTGTATTGCAAAAAAGAATTTGAGATAGAGGTTAATATTTAAAACAAAAATGTTAAGTTTGTCAGGGATAACATTTTAGCTTCATGATGGAAGTTGTGGACCTCATCCAAGATGGCCGCCAGCGAGGAACTCAGTTTACCATTGGACCCTATCGGAAAACACATACAAAGATCTTCTGCTCTGAGACTATCTAGCTAATTGGAACCATATACTTGGTCACAACTGCCCTTAGTTGATCCCCTTAGAGAAATGTGTCCGGCAAGTTCCCATCAGATCTAAGATGGCCGACAGTGGACATATAGTCTCTAACATTGTTTCCAGTTTATTACGTATATTTCTCACATCGAGATAGTTAAATTTTCACATTTTAAAGTTCGAAGTTTATCCGAGAACTTTAAAATGTGAAAATTTAACTATCGAGATGTGAGAAATTATCGTAATAACCGGAAAACAATGTTAGAGATTGTTTCTCTAATTTCTACTCAATTTATTTGAGGTAAAGCGATCTCCGTAGTTTCCAGTCTCAAGTATGCCGCCATTTTGTTGCTATCATCGTTGCTATGTGTATCATTGCGCAATTCATTGAAAAGGGGTTGAATATAATATTTCAGATAAAAATGTCATATTATCAATAAATTGAGTTATCTTAGTCATAAAAATGCAAAAACCGTTTCGTAAGACAATGATGCAGGTGTTAATTTCATCAACATCCGGTTGCACTATATCTAGAAACTGACAAGAGACTTTTACATGATTAACCAATCGCCAACTGAGATCAAATAATACCCATGTTGATTATCAATCCGATAACCAACTAGTAAGGAGGTGTTTGTATTTGCTAGAAATTAGAGAAAACATAGTTCCACTTTGGACCTTCTGGGAAAACACATTCAAGGATCTGCTCTGAAACTACTTGGCCAATAGGAACCATATTTGGTCACAACTGTACCTAGTTGGTCCACTTTGAAAATGTGTCCTGCAAGTTCCCCAGCAGATCCAAGATCGCTCGCCAGTGTACAACATAGTTCAACATTGGACCCTGTGGGAAAACACATTCAAAGATCTTCTCCTTTGAGACTACTTGGCCAGTTGGAACCATACTTCGTCACGACTGTCCTCTATTGGTCCCATTTGAAAAATGTGTAAGGCAAGTCAGATCAAAGATGGCTGCAAGCAGAGAACTAGTTTAACATTGGCTCCTGCGGGAAAACACATTCTAAGATCTTCTCCTCTGAGACTACTCGTCCAATCGAAACAATACTTTGTCACAACTGTCCTTAGTCTCCTTTAAAAAATGTGTCCGGCAAGTCCCCATCAGATCCCAGATGCCACAAGCGGGGAACTTAGATCAACATTGGACCATACGGGTAAACAAATTCAAAGATCATCTCCTCTGACACAGTGAGCCATATTACATCTAGTTCTATTATCACACTAGAAAATGAGACCTTTTATCAATGAGGTTATTGTTTATGCTAGCTTTGGACCAGGTGAGCTACAGGCTCTTGAGAGTTCCTAGTTTTATTCATATTTTGCAATATTATGGCAGTAGGCAAAAAAAAATTGATAATTATCAAACTCAAGAAATTTTGTTCATCAACGTAAAGAAGCATAATCGGCAAAACGACAAAATAAATAAATAAATAAATATAAAATCAAAATAAAAAAAAAGATAACAAAATGCCGAAGTAACTGTTCATTTGTTTTCTGCATATGCGCATTTCAACAACTTATGTCTCATCAGTGCAGATAAAACCAAAACATTTGGAAGTCCATTAACCAAAAAACGTGTAAAAGCTGATAGAGAACACATAACCAATAGGGTCTAAATAGAAAAGCCAAAATCCAGCTAAGGACAGAGCTATGCATGAGGGAGATACTCCTTAGTTTTAAACAAAATTTTGTAAAATTTAGATATTGCAAATTTCAACAAAGTCGGTTTTCGGGTCAGTACCGAAGTACTGACTACTGGGTTGGTGAATACCCTCGGGGACTAACAGTCCACCAGCAGAGGCATCGGCCCAGTGGTAATAATAACAAAATACCGAAGTAACTGTTAATTTGTTTTCTGCATATGAAAATATAAAGGATCCACAAATTTGATTTTACAATCAAATTAATCATTCACAGTTTGAGCCAAAAAATCAAAACCAAAATAAAAAGAAAAGCAAAGACACAGAACATGAAAAATTATACGAAAATCGCAGTAAAAACGTTCAATACCGCAAATTAAGAATCGTCTATGTGAAACCAATAGTGCACTTAAGGGGACGCAATGTCTCGCTCCGTTAGTGACAACCGACATCGTGCCAGTAAATGTATTAAAGGGGATATCTACAGTGGATGAAAATTACAATTACATGCTATAATCTGACCGGGACCTACACAATAAAACATAAATAAAGCAAAAGACGAACGTTAACAACGATAGGAATAGTAAGTCAAGAAAGCCAACCCAGTTGAAACCACCAATATCATTTCCGTTCATTCATTACTTCTAGCAAATCTTGTCTTTTTTTCTTTGTAGAACCTACACGCCATAACTATTTATGATGCAATGGTACAGTTTAGAATGTCTAAATAAAAGCTGAACATATCAACGTCGTGGAATTTTTATGCCTCCTGATCTTTAGATCGGGGGCATATTGTTTTTGTCCTGTCTGTCTGTCCGTATGTATGTATGTATGTATGTCCAAAACTTTAACCTCGCTCATAACTTTTGAACCAGATAATACAGGCCTTCATATTTGGTATGTATATTGATCATGTAAAATTGGACACCATTATGCAAATTTCACCAAGGTCGGGTCAGGGTCACAGAGGTCAAAATGTCAAAATCTAGGTTTTGGTATAGATCGTTAATTACAATATCTAGAGGCTTAACGTTTTATATGTGAATAGATTTAATAAAGCTGAGTACTAATCCATAACAAAAATTGGGTCAAGGGTCAATGTCACTGAGTGCAAATTTTAAAAACTTTAACAAAAACTTAAACATTGCCTATATCTTTTCAGCCAGATGTGATAGGATCTTCATATTTTGCCTGTATATTGCTCATACATGTATAAAGTTGAACATCTTTATGCAAACTTCCCTAATGGCAGGTCAAAAGCCAAGGTCAAAGAGGTCAAAAGGTCGAAATCTAGATTTCGCTATAGCTCCTTAATTTCACGGTGCTGACCAAAAAGCCGATTCCATTTGGAACCATGCAATATCTAACTGTTTGTAAATTTTGTTGAAAAGTAAGGAGTATCTCCCTCACGAAAAGCTCTTTTCTTAGCTGATTTTGGCCTTACATTAATATCATATTGGTTATTTGTTCTATATCAGTTTTTAAACATCTTTGAGTTAATGGTCTTCCAAACGTTTAGATTGTATCTGCACTGAAGAGACAAAAGTTGTCGAAATATGCATATGCAAAAATTAAATTTACAATAACTTCGATATTTAGTTATTTGCGTAATGTACGTAATCAAGATGTTGGAATTTTTAATAGATAATATTTTTGTCGAATTTGGAGGCCGTGTTTTTCAACAGACAATAGGGATTCCCATGGGAACTAACTGCTCGCCACTTCTAGCTGATCTCTTCCTTTTTTCGTATGAGGCGAAGTTTTTGCAAGGGCTTACACAGAAAAAAACAAAAACATTTAGCCCAGTCCTTTAATTTCAGCTTCCGCTACATAGACGATGTACTTTCTCTTAATAATCCAAAATTCAAGGACCAGATCTATCCCAATGAGCTTGAAATTTAAGAGACTACCGATACACCTCCTTCAGCTTCGTATTTAGATCTTTTAATTTACATTGGCGAAAATGGACGTTTGAAATCTGAGCTGTATGACAAACGTGATGATT
>MJUU01033245.1:192306-202456 GCA_002080025.1 Modiolus philippinarum | reverse complement strand
TTTAAATGTTTGTGTAGTTTAGGACAAGCATTTTCATAAATTGGACTTCAAAAATTTTTGATTCCAATTTTGGTAAATTTCCTGAAAGTCTCAAAGATCACTTAATTTTTGGAATTCTACCTAGCAACGATACTTAAAATGTTTGTGTAGTTTAGGACAAACATTTTCATAAATTGGATTTCAAAAATATTTGATTCCAATTTTGGTAAATTTCCTGAAAGTCTCAAAGACCACTTTTTTTTTTGCTATTCTACCTAGCAACCATACTTAAAATGTTTGTGTTGTTTAAGATGAACATTTTCATAAATTGGATTTCAAAAATATTTCGACTCCAATTTTGGTAAATTTCCTGAAAGTCTCAACATTGCTCAAAGACCACTTATTTTTTGGAATTCTACCTAGCTACCATACTTAAAATGTTTGTGTAGTTTAGTCCAAACATTTTCATAAATTGGATTTCAAAAATATTTGATTCCAATTTGGTAAATTTCCTGAAAGTCTCAAAGACGACTTATTTTTTTGGAATTCTACCTAGCAACCATACTTGAAATGTTTGTGTAGTTTAGGATGAACATTTTCATAAGTTGAATTTCAAAAATATTTGATTCCAATTTTTGTAAATTTCCTGAAAGTCTCAAAGACCACTTATTTTTTGGAACTTACTTAGCAACCATATATCCTAGAATTCTTTTAGTAACAATTATGACTATCAATAGGTAGATTTAAAAAATAATGAAAAAAATTATGCCCAGGGTGTATAACAACTGTTTTCTGTGTCAAACAGGGCATGCGGGGATAGCTGTCGTTTCCGACATCTAGTTTAGATTTATTTGTCAATAGACCATTTGCCAATTAGACCAGAGTACCATGGTAAAGGCACAGACTGTAAATGATTAAGATTTATTTGTGAATAGACCATTTACCAATTAGACTGGAGTACTCGGTAAAGGCACAGACTGTAAATGATTTAGATTTATTTGTGAATAGACCATTTGCCAATTAGACCGGAGTACCCCAGTAAAGGCACAGACTGTAAATGATTTAGATTTATGTGTGAATAGACCATTTGCCAATTAGACTGTAGTTCCCAAATTTGACCTTATCCAAAGGGAAGCAACTATAGACAAACATGAGAGGTTTTCAATGTAAACTAACGATAATGTAAAAATTATTTTCTCTTGACCTCTACAGTTTCCAAACCTCATCTTTGGTGAATTTTATCAAAATAATATTTTACCTTTTATTTGTGTATTTGTTTCGTTTTTTATTTCAAAAGATTTCATATGCCCAGGTGCGGATTTATAAAGGGTATGTTTGGTAATTGTTACAACTTGTCCGTTGTCACATACTCTTGATTGAGTGAACATTTTAAAAAACAGACTTGAAGTCGGTAACTGGCAAATCATCAATTTATGGGTGCTTCTAATATAATCTTATAAGCATTTTTTTTTCCAGACAAAAAGAGACAAGAAATGGAGGAGAGGACAGGAGAAAGCATTTAACATTGTGATGGAAATAGAAGATAAAATATTGGGTCAGCATGGTGGAGAATTAGTTTTAGAAAGTCCATATTCTCACTTCAAGCCATGTGTGCTTGGTGCTCTATGCCAAGGAACAGAGGTAGACTTTGTCTTATGTATATGGCCATCTCTTACAGGGCTTGACACTTGTCTTATGGGGTCCATAAGTCTCGTCATGTGACATGGAGAATTCACGATAAAGGTGAATTTTGAAAATGTTTCCTGCTAAAATATGATGTTGCAGGATTATGACGTTCAATGTTTTTGCTTGAAACGTCACATGTTTTTGTACGAAATGCGACTTCCGGGTACAAATCATGTACCTGAAAGTTTCAAAATTGAACAAAACTTAGAGACCCTATTACCTGGCAGAAGTAAACTAATGTCTACCCTCAAACAAGACTACCGGTACTACTATCAGATGATTACTGAAGGCATGAGTATAATCAAGTAATGTTTTTCTGAAGGCATGAGTAATCAAGTAATGTTTTTCCACAAGTAGCTGGTACAGGCTGTACCATGAATCCAAACCATTGAGTGTTTGACATGCAGCTTTTTCTTATTAGTACATTATTTATTACATGACCACATAATGAGCTTGGCCCCTCTGCAGTCATGCAAATAAAACAGCCTTTACTAGTGGCCCTATCACATATTGATATACAGCTATATATTATGGTTACATATTGATTACACCCTGCAAGCAGTAAGTACTTCAAGATAATGGCCCTGCCCCCTACCATTGAGGATTCCTTCAAAAATTATTGTGGTAATCACACACGAGCATTAAGTAAAAAGTATATGGTTGAATTGTCCAACAAGTAATATAATTTTCAGGTGTAATGTAACACCAAAGAGTATGACAAATCCACATTATGCTCCAAAATGATCAGCATGCCCACCATTTTTGCAATTTGGGGTACATGTACCCCTTGACCCTCGGATTTAGGGGTACAGGGTTTTTAGCACACCTGGCCAAAGGCCATGTGAGTTTACCATCACTTGGCGTCAGTTGTCTGTCGTCCATTGTCGTCGTCCGTAAACTTTTCATATTTTGATTATCTCCTCTGAAACCACTGGACCAATTTTAAGCAAACTTCACAGGAATGATGTATGGTAGGTCTTTCACAAAGACTGCTGAAATTTTTCTGATCCGCCAAAAAACATGGCCGCCAGGGCCAAACATAGTTTTAACATTGACCCCTATGGGAAAATGCACATTTTGGCTATCTCTTTGAAACAACAGAACAAAACTGAACCAAACTTTACAGGAATGATGTATGGAAGGTCTTTTACTTAGATAACCGAAATATTTTTGTTGATAGCCAAAACATGGCCGCCAACGCAGAACATAGTTTAACATGGGACCAAAGTTTACAAGAATGATGGTCCTCTAAGTTCCTATGTAGATTGCCGAAATTTTCCGATTGGCCAAAAAACATGGCCGCCACCGCAGAACATAGTTTTACATTGGACCCTATGGGTTAAGCATATATTTGCTATCTCTTCTGAAGCTACTGAAGCAAATTGAACCAAACTTTACAGGAATGATGTATGGAAGGTCCTTTACATAGATTGCCGAAATTTTTCCAATCGGCTAAAAAACATGGCTGCCAGCGCAGAACATAGTTAAACATGGGACCCTAAGGGAAAAGCATATATTTGCTATCTCCTCTGAAGCTACTAAAGCAAATTGAATCAAACTTTTCAGGAAGGATGTATTTTAGGTCCTTTACTTAGATTACTGAAATTTTACTGATCTGCTAAAAAACATGGCCGCCAGTGCAGAAAATAGTTTTATATTGGACACAATGGGAAAAAGCATATATTAGATAACTTCTCTGAAGCTACTGAAGCAAATTGAACCAAACTTTAGAGGAATGATGTATGGAAGGTAATTTACTTAGATTTCCCACATCTTTCCAATATGCCAAAAATCATGGCTGCCAGCACAGAACATAGTTTAACATGTTGACCCTATGGTTAAAGCATATATTTGACATGTCGACCCTATGATTAAAGCATATATATTTGCTATCTCCTATGAAGCTACTGAAGCAAATTGAACCAAACTTTACAGGAATGATTTATGGAAGGTCCTTAATAGAGATTGCCGAAATTTTTCTGACCGGCTAAAAAACATGACCGTCAGCACAGAACATAGTTTAAAAACATGGAGCCCTATGGGAAAAACATATATTTGCTATCTCCTCTAAAGCTACTTAAGCAAATTGAACCAAACTTTACATGAATGGTGTATGGAAGGTCCTTCACATAGATTGCCGAAAACATGGCCGCCATTACAGAACATAGTTTAACATTAGACCCTATGGGAAAATCACATTTTCATTTTCTCCTCTAATACCACTGAAGCAAATTCAACCAATCTTTACTGGTATGATGTACGGAAGGTACTTTACAAAAATTGCTCATTTCATTTCGATCCGATAAAAAACATGGCTTCCAATGCAGAACATAGTTAAACATTTGAGCCAGGTATGAGATAACTGTCCTTTTAATCATCATCTCTGAAACTAATCAAGCAAATTTAACTATATGAATAGAAAGTCTTTTGCAAAAATTATTCATTTCAATAGGATCAGACAAAAAACGTGGGTGTTAATGGAAAACGTAGCTAAACATTTGACCCCATTGATAAAAAACATCATTTTTGTTCATGCATGGCATAGAAGTATTTTGTCAGTTGAGCGATACAGGCTCAGTCTCTGAGCCTCTGGTTTTTTGGGTACATTTGCAATCAAATATTGAAAGGGGTTAAGCCATTGGACTCAGTGATTGAAAGCAATCAATCAAATAGCACAACATACTTCGATTACTACTTCACTTTCAAAACTACTTTGTAAAATTAACAAAAACAATTCAATTAACTGAGAATACCAAAAGTTATCTCTGAAATGAAAGCAGCAAAAATGTTGTAATTACAAGATTGTTATCGACAACATTTTAAAAGCAAATGTCAGAAGGGGAGTAAATGCCTCTAGCTGTTGCTCAAATCGCAAAAAATGATGGAGAACTCAAATATTCTGTGCCATTACCTTATTTGAACAATTTTTTTTCATGTCAAAATCAATTATAACCTCTTGAAGGGTGATAACATTTAAAACTAAGACATAGCACATATTGTTTTGCATGATTGACAGAGAGCCCTGAAGGAAGTCAATGTTCCATATTATCCCTGGCTTTGCAATCCATTATAAAGCCCTCCTTGAAGTTTGCATTACTTTTCAGAACCTGTGATATAAAACTAATACCGTATAAGTAGTTATTTTCGCGGGACGCAAATTTCGCGAATTCTTTCAAAGTTGCTGGATTTTATTTTCGTGAGACTCAAATTTTCGCGATTTCTTATCATTTACTGTATAAAGTCTCATATAAGTTATATTTCGCCGTATTCACTTTTCACGACTTCAGAATGGTTGCGAATAAAGCGAAAATTAAGTCCCTGCGAAAATAACCACTTATACGGTAATAGGTTCTGTAAGTCTTGTTTAATTTTGGAACCTCCGGGTTATCAATTGTAACTCGAAGTTACATTCTTACACACATATGATGTTGCAAGCAAAAATTTGAACGTCGTAATCTTGAGACTTCATATTTTGGTGGGAAACGTTTTCAAATTTCAATTTTATCCTGAAATCACAGTGTCACATGATGAGACTTACAGACCCTATTGTGAACACTCTTTTATTGGTATTTAGAAAGGATTTGGATAATGTGACAGAAACAGTTCATGAAAATAATTTGACATCAGTTGTATTCCATTCAGTCATTTATCTTTTTGTTAATGAAAACTTAGTTTATTTATTTCTTAGATTTATTACATGTGACAAAAGAAGGGCTGTTCCAGAACTAATTGTGCGAGGGCATCAGATAAATTTGATGGGTTGTGGTTATATTGGAGACTTGCTCTGCAGGACCACACAGAAAAAAATTAAATTGTCATACATGGTGGGTCTTTTTTAAAAGTGCCTGCCAACCCCCTTTCATATAATTAATTCTGGAATACTCTGGAGCATAACATGACATTTCCATTAATGTGCCCTTGTATGAGCCTTTGATCCTTTTCATAACTCAGGCTTTCTCATGAGGATAGATATGTAAGTCTAATTGAACTCTAATGGAAAATACATCGGTAAACAAATACCGAAGCAAGAACGAGGAAAGGGGAAATTCTAAAGTCTTAAATCCAAAATCATGGCAGTTCACAGCAACAATCATGGCAATTCACAGCAACACGAATTGAGACAGTATGACAAAGACAAAACAAATAAACAAAAAAGAACAAGAACGTCACAAAACTAAAGCACTAGCAGTGTGAACCCCAATAAAAACTGAGGTATCATCAGGTGCTCCGGAAGGGTAAGCATGATCTGCTTCACGCGTGGCACCCGTCACACTGCCAGTGAAAAATGACATGTTAATATCTTAGTTAAATTATTTCCAGCCTACTTACCTGTATATTAACCACCATAATCATATACATGTACTTGTATTTTTCAGATACTTTTTACCATGCTTGAGATTGAAATGGAACATTTTGACAAACTAACAAGCAACGAAAAATTGTCTTCAGAAAAGGCGTATATACATTACACAGAACCATACAACATCATGTTGTCGGAAGACAGAGGAATGTTGCTTGATTTTTTACTCCGACTTTCACTATTCCAAAGAAATAACCAGTAAATAAGGTTGACACTATTGTTGACAAGAAAGAAATTTACCTGGGATACCAAAACAAGAAAATTAAAAATATCAAGTTTAGATTCATGATAGATATATTGAGACCAACACATGTATCTACAGAACTCCTTTGCACAGAGGCTTATGTTAAATTGCCTTAGTCTACCTGCCAAACTGTATAGCGATCCTGTATAGTTTACCAATCATTCTACATAGGATCTGTTTGTATGACAAAACATTACAACAGAGGAGCAGAAATCTGAAAGAACCTGGAATAAACAAGGGCAACAAAGTACACAAAGCAGAGACAAAAATAAAATAAAAGAATATATCCAGAATGTTCCCATTACATGTATTGCAGTACAGAGGTAAAATGGTACAATATGAACATTGACCTGGTTGCAACTTTTCACCTCAACTTGCAGATCTGTCAGCCATCACATGTGACTGTATTCCACTTCTACAAATGTCAACCTAAATGAAAAATCAATTGCCTAAATAACTCAATAGGGCAGAATTTAGAATAACAGAAATGAGACAATTTGAAATCTGTTATTACAAATCTTTTGTCCTGAGCTAACACATTTCCATTAGTTGCAATGTTGGAACACAGCTACTGGTGACATCTACAAAAATTTAGACATTTGTTGTGTTATCTGAAAATGTACATGCTCCATGTTGTCAACAGCAAAGCATTGGTTAAATGAAAAACCCTCTTAATCTCCATACCTGTCAAGTCTCAAGCATTCGGCTTGAGAGTCACGCTTTCCAATACCAAATCACGCTCTCACGCTCACCCTTTTCAATGTCACGCTTTTCAAATTTTGGAGAAAAATAGATTTTAAATAGAAAAACCACCTTTTCACAATAAGGAAACCAGAAATAAGGTGTTATTTGGCACATTCTTTTGTATTACGGGTTCATTTTCTACTAAAGGCCTTAAAGTAAAACCATTTTTCAAGCGAAATCACAGATATTATCTAGCTAATTTTACGTTTTCCTTTCTCAATGGAAAATTTAGTTTCAAATTCCTTGCAATGACTTCTTGAAATGCTTGAAGAATGCACCATTTTGTGTCTCTGGAAAAAAAATCTTGTGGCTATCCCCCAGACGGCCTCCGTCTCACTCTTGGAACCTAAACCCCCTTGACAGCTCTGAATCTCCTCACCAATTTACACTGTAATTATCCCCTCGCCCAACGAAGTTGGGGAGGGGATATACCGTTTGACCCGTTCATGTGTTTGTCCAGTCATTCGTTCAAAACTTGAGACCATATATCTTTTGAATAACAAGTCGTAGATGTAGATGGACAATGTATTGTCCATGGATGCATCTTGGAGAGTACTTGAGGTTGATATATAGAATAGGTGGATTTGACCTACATTTCATGCATGAGTGACTCGGGTTAAAGTTTTTGTAAGAGTCAAGTTCTGGGATACTACAACTTGTAGAGGAATAATATTTTGTATGTAGATACGTCTTATAAAGTTATGAAGCTCCAGATAAAAATTAGGTCACTTTGACCTACATTTCATGCTTAAAGTTTTGTAAGAGTCCAGATCTGGGATACTACAACTTGTAGAGGAATATTTTTTTGTTAGTAGATGCCTCTTGTAAAGTCACGAAGCTCCTTGTTAAAGTTTTTGTAAGAGTCCAGATTTGGGATACTGCAACTCATAAAGGAATAATATTTTGTATGTAGATGCGTCTTGTAAAGTTACGAAGCTCCAGATAAAAATGATGTCATTTAGACCTGCATTTCATGCATGAGTAACTTAGGTTAAAAGTTTTTGTAAGAGTCCAGACCTGGGATATTACAACTTGTAGAGGAATAATATTTTATATTTAGATACATCTAGGAAGCTCCAGATAAACATTAGGTCACTTTGACCTACTTTTCATGGATGAGTGACTTAGGTTATAGTTTGTGTTACAGTCTGGATTTTAGATACTACAACTTGTAAAAGATCAATCTTTCATCAGTAGGTGCATATGCTTTAGGTATGAGGCTTCTGACTGAAATAAGGTCACTACATTTCTTGCATGACTGGCTCAGATTTAAGTAATAAGCCAGATCTTGAATGGTACAACTTCTTTGAGTGCTTATGATACTAGACAAACATTCAATAAACGGTGGAGGGGATTAGCTGTTGTTTCAGACTGCCCCTTCTACAGAAAAGAACCATCACATTCAACACCATAATACATATAGCTGGAGCTATTGACCAATATAGATCAAGAACATGGTATTAGATGTACCAATGTGCATTATAAATATTCATCTCTAATCACTAAAGTTATATATTTTTTTACTACATATGTGACAATGTACAATCCTACTGCTACCCAAAGGGTCAGTGTGAGCCATTGCCATCCTTTGGCGTCCATCGTCTGTCCTTCCATCTGTCAGTTAACTTCTCTCATTTTCATCAACTCCAAATGTCCTAAGGAAAAACATAATTTTCATCAACTTTTCTTCACCACTGAAACAGTTTCAACCTAACTTTACATTAATGATGTATGGAAGATTGTTTTCAAAGATTGCTCATTCCATTCTGATCTGATAAACAACATGGTTGCCAGAGTGGAACTAATATTTTACATAGGACCCTATTAACTGCTCTGAAAACACTGATGCAAATTCAACCAAACTTTACAGGAATGATGTATGGAAGGTCATATACAAAAAGTGTTCATTTTGTCCCGATCTGATAAAAGACATGGCTGCCTGCGCTGAACTGAGAGAAAGTGTGCCATTTATCAGACCTCAGGGTTAGTTCAGACAGTTGAAGTTTTCAGCTTATGACGTTTGTCATCGGTATGTCCAAAGCCCATGTATATTTTTATCATGGTCTTTCCCAATGATTAACACACAAAGTCTGAAGTAGCTGATGTAGCAGCGAATACCATTGATCAATAGAACTGTGTCACGCAATCAGCACAACACTCATATGTTTTGAGAAAAATGACTGCATGCGATATTTGGTGGATGATGAAACAATCCACTGACATCGATTCAAGCATTTGTGATTTTTTTCATAATTAATCTTTATAAAATGAATACAGCAAAATTCGAAACACCTGCGCGTTTCATAAAACGGCCTAATCAAACAATGTGCACGATCTGGGTGTTATCTGTCAATCAATCGTAGGGCGATCATATGCAATTTAATCGACATTCACCTATCGAAAAAAGGCGTTAATCTGTACGTCAGTAGGGCGATCATATGCAATTTAATCGACATTCACCTATCGAAAAAAGGCGTTAATCTGTACGTCAATCAATTATCCGTTTAAAGGGAAAATTCGCAAGAAATAAAAAGTTGACATTATTTTCCTGTTTAATAAATGGGCACGTATACAACATGTATATTATTGTTTTATTCAAATATTTCAGTACATATTCCATTTATATAGAAATATGTCTATTTCATTGTTGAGTTTCGTCATATTTTTAATTGGTGTCAGATTTCGGAACTTCTCTGATTTTCTCCATTCAGTGGCTTAAAGAATTTTGAACGTCTTCTACAGATCAAATTAAGACACCTGACGAGTTTTCATAAAATTCTTGATATGACTTCCAAGCTTTTAAATAAAAAAAATAGTCCTAATGTTAAATTAAGGATAAATCCAGAGAACTCCATTTTCAGTAATTTTTAATGTCTTGTAACTCAGTTAAAAGCACACGGACCAATATATTTCTTTTTACCATTTCATTTAGTCTTCAACGCCGAATAGGTTTCAAGAAATTCTTGATATAAACAATATCAGGAATGATTCTCCTGTTTCATTTGTTCCGATGACGGTTAATCGTGGCATAAACACTGTCTGCTGTAGCGTACGCAGTTTGTATACATCAACCGACCACTATATAAATATAAATATTACATGCACCAAGGGCATTTTTGTCGAGGAAGAACGGCAAT
>MJUU01033245.1:167792-183542 GCA_002080025.1 Modiolus philippinarum | reverse complement strand
CTTTTTGAAATAAAAAATAAAAAATGTATAAATTTTGAAAATTTTACAGAAAAAGGGCTATAACTCCAAGACGGTTTTTCCGATTTTCTTCAAAATTGCAGGGCAGATAGATCTTGTCATTCTGAACAATTCTATCCCAGTCAGATTTTTGATATCTGCAACGGTTTTGAAGTTATTTGCCAAAAACAGCAACTTACCCCATATGTTCTATTTTTAGTAACAGTGGCCATGTTGTTTGGTTCTAGGACTAACGGAACACATTTTTTAAACTACATACCCTGGTGATGACCCAGGCCAAGTTTGGATTAAATTGGCCCAGTGGTTTCAGAGGAGAAGATTTTTGAAGAAAAGTTTACGACGGACGGACGGACGACGGACGAAAAGTGATGGCAAAAGCTCACCCTGGCATAGCCGAGTGAGCGAAAAACACAAAAACATACAAATTAGAAAACATGTAACCAGAGGCTCCCTGGAGCCTGTATCGCTCACCTGGCTTTCAGTTGCCACAATCAAGCTAACATGGTAAGTTATACAGTTGAACTTAAGTCTCTCAAACTTTGGTAGAGCAAACACCATCATTAACTTGGACTCTATTTTAAGTCTGATCATGTTTATTATACATCTTTGTTGGGCCTTAACAAAAATTGTCTTGCTAAGGACCACTTTCGACACCATTTTGAAGTCAAGACATCTTTTGGTAAATGGCAGTCAACAAACAATTTTCAACACCGATTTTGCAGTAGCGACATCAATATCCACATGGAAACCAAATTTCATTGAAATCAGACAATGTTGAATTTTCCCGCCTTTTTTGGCGGCCATTTTGAAAATGGCGGTCAACGAACAATTTTGAACATCAGTTTTGAAGTTGTGACATCAATACCTTTTTTGGAAACCAAATTTCATTAAAATCGGACAATGTTGAATTTTCCACCTTTTTTGGTGACCATTTTGAAAATGGCGGTCAACGAACAATTTTCAACACCGGTTTTGAAGTCGCAACATCAATATCTATTTGGAAACCAAATTTTATTGAAATCAGACAATGTTGAATTTCCCCGCCTTTTTTGGCGATTGATCAACAATTAATTTCCACCACCAGTTTTGAAGTCGCCACAGCATTGCAAACATTTTATCAATTTACACTTAACCTTCATCTTCTATAGTTTTGGAAATCAAAGACGAAAAATATGAAAATTTTGAAAATTCTGTGAAAAAAGGGCAATAACTCCTACAAGGGTTTTTGGATTATCCTCAAAATTTCAGGGTGGGTAGATCTTGACATGCTGAACATTTTTGCAATAAAAAGTTGACTTCTTTCTCATAAAGTTTTTCTGATAAAAATTAATAAAGTTAAAATTTTGAAAATTTTACAGAAGAAGGGCAATAACTCTAAGACGGGCTTTCGGATTTTCTTCAAAATTGCAGGGCAGGTAGATCTTGCCATGCTGATCATTTTTATCCCCTTGTCAGATTTTTGATATCTTTATGGTTATCGAGTTATTTGCAAAAACAGCAATTTACACATATGTTCTATTTTTAGTAACAGCGGCCATCTTGTTTGATCTACGGACTAATCGAACACAATTATAAACTGCATACCCTGGTGATGATCCAGGCAAAAATTGGTTACAATTGGCCCAGCAGTTTAAGAGGAGAAGATTTTTGAAAATTTTGACGGACAGACGGACGACGGACGCAAAGTGATGGCAAAAGTTCACATGGCATTTTAGGCCAGGTGAGCTAAAAATGACAAAAGAGAGAAAGAGGGGTTAAGAAATGTGTTTTGGATGTCTGTGCCTCATCCAAGATGGCCCCAATAAGAAATTAGTTTACATGCCAATATGGTTGAGGACCCTATTGAAAAACACATTCAAAAATGTTTTCCCCTGAAACTACTTTTCTTATTGGAACGAAACCTCATCATAATTATCCTTTGTTGGCCCACTGTGAAAAATGTGCCAATTAAGTCCACGTCAAATGCGAGATGACTGCCAGTGGAAAACAGTTTAACATAGGACCTTATGGAAACTGGATTCAAAGATTTTTTTCCTCTGAAACCGCTTGAACAATTTAAACCAAATTAGTTTAA
Source organism: Modiolus philippinarum (assembly GCA_002080025.1). NCBI lineage: Eukaryota > Metazoa > Mollusca > Bivalvia > Mytilida > Modiolidae > Modiolus > Modiolus philippinarum. The sequence goes on along the minus strand of MJUU01033245.1, from coordinate 181,450 downwards.
ATGGTCCTTGGCTGGTCCTCTTCAAAGTTTGTGATTTTTATGTTGGTACCTCATCCAAGATGACTGCCATCACGGAATATAGTTAAACATAGAACCATATTGGAAATGCATTCAAAGATCCTTCACTTAAACATTGGGCAATAATTACGTCGATGTCTATCAAGATTCTGGACTGAAATGAGACCCTTTAACATTGAGGTTATTTAGACTGCAGTTTAAATCAATCATGGACCAGGTGAGCTATACAGGCTCTTAAAAGCCTTCAGTTTTTTGGATTATGTTTCCAAATGCTCTCTCTTTACTCAATACTGAGTTTATTGTTTTGAGAATATATTTATTAAATATAACTTTTTGGCATATATTTATGTTTTGTATAAAATGCTAGATGTAAATAGAATATTGAATCTTGATGAAACTTAAATATACATTAATGTATGTATTTTTCACTCATTGTGTTGGAAACAGAGTTGCTATTAATCCCCTGTTCTGTAGGAGATCATGAACTCTTTTAACCTTGTCTGTCTGTCTGTTCCGCCATCACACCGTCTTTCTGTCCAGAACTCATTTCATTTCTGCATGTGTATGTAGTAATGATTTGAAATTTTGTGGCAAGGATTTGTGTACTTCGTCTATAGTAATAAATTGATATACTAGTATGGTCTGAAGAATTGGCGAAGTTGAGCAGTTTCTCTCCTTTTTAGGCTTGTAACTCGTCTACTTACTGTTTTACGATAACTTTGTATTTTACCATTATAGTCCAACATTCAAACTTGGATGGTTCAAACACCAAAGGGGCCAATGAAAACAGTTCGAGTTTGAGGAGTGTTCGAGCTATCGAAGTCCAACTATATTCAAACTTGAACAAAGGAAGCCAAAAATGGGTTCGAGACATCCATGGCGTTCAAGCTATTGTAGTTATAGCCTTTGAAGTATAACTGTAAATTGAAGTTTTTGCCAAGGATTTGTATTCGTGTGTATGTACTAATGATTTGATATTTGGGTCTGAAGCTTTGATAATTCCCTTGTTCACCTACGTCCTGTTTGTAGATAAGTTTGTTTTTATACATTGCTCCCATATATTTGAAAGTATGATAGTGCGTCCAGGTCACCAAGAGGCCTTCAACAAAGAGCTTTGCCAATTCTTCATGTAATGTCGAGACGGCATAATGATTTTAGAAATAACAACAGCAATACATGATGAGGATTTTGTCTGTAACCTTCATTTTACGCCTGAATGACTATTAGTCCATTCCCATTTACTTATGTGTTCATGAGAAAGAAATTAAGGTGTTTTATGACCCCACAACTGTTTGGTCATACAGTTTCACTTTGTCCATCCATCATTCCAACATTTTATCATTTAACCTACATTTACACATGAGTGACTGTTAGGTAGAATGATCAAAGTCCATAATCAACTTTATTCGTGCGCATGGTGCACTCATGAGGGACTACTGTAATGAATGATTCAGATGTTGTCTGTTACCTTTATTTTACACATGAGCAACTTAATTAGTTAAAATTGCGAAAGACCATTTCCCACACTGGAATGTTCCATATCAACTATATGCAATAATCATTGCTTTTGCATCAAAGTCAGTTTAAATAAAATGTTAAAAGTTAACTCCTAATCATCAACACATTAGGCACCTAGCGTAAAATGCTTGCTTTTGGTGTTGTATGTGACCTACATTTAATGCATGAATGACCTGCTTAAGAAGAATGGTTAATCTTTAACATGCTCTTATCAACTATTTGAGAAAAGAGTGCATTATTTTGAAGTTTCATTGGGGTATGAAAGTGTTGACCGAAGCACACTTTATAAGTGAAGCGCGATAGCGCTTTATGTTGAAAATGTGCGCCCGGTTGACACTTTTATAATCCATATGAAACTTAAAAATAATGCATTCAATTCTTACAATTACATTAGACAAGAGGCTCTCAAGAGCCTGCATGTATAGCTCACCTGGGTCCTAAGCAGCATTATAATTCCGAATTGATGGTCCATCTTCGGGGTGTATGTACATAAAAAAATCATAAACTGTTTATAGAATTTAATTACCAGTTTCAGAGAAGATTTTTGAATGCAGTTTCCAAACTTAAGGAGCCTTCCTTGCTGGCAGCTATTTAACACAAAACTTTGAAGATGGTCACCCAAGGATTATCATATCAAAATTCTACTGAAATTGTTCAAGCAGTTTCAGGGGAGGAGATCTTTCCATGCATTTCCCATTGGGTCAAATGTTAAACTAAGTTTTGCTACTGCTGGCCATGTTGGAAGACTTATCAGCACCAAAGTAACAAACTTGGTCAAAATCTCACAAGTTTAATTTCTGCATTGTTTGAATTGAATCCATTCAGTGGTCTTCAATTATATCTTTGTATGCCTTTCCCCTTAGGGTCCAATTCACCCCTGGTGGCCATGTTGGATGATGGATCAGCACCGCAGTAACAACACTTGGTCAGCTTCTTATAAGCAACATTTATGCAAAGTTTGGTTAAATCTATTCAGCAATTCTAGAAGATCTTTGTGTGCATTTCCAATAGGGTCCAATGCTGCGGTCATGTAAGATGACAGATCGGCACCAAAGTAACAATACTTAGTCAAGTATTAATGCCAAGTATGGTTTAAAACCATTCAGTGGTTCTCAAAAAGAAGTTCTTTGTATGCATTTTCCCATTGGGTCCAATGTTAAAATTTAGTTCCCCGCTGGCGGCCATGTTGGATGACGGGTCAGTTCTAAAGTATCAACACTTGGTCAGCACCTCATAAGCATCATTCATGCTAAGTTTGGTTCAAATCCATTCATTTGTCCTCAAGAAGAAGTTCTTTATATGCATTTTTCTCTTGGGGTCCAATGTTAAAATTCAGTTCCAAGCGACACCAAAGTAACAACACTTGGTAAGCACCTCATAAGTATCATTCATACCAAGTTTGGTTCGAATCCATTTAATGGTTCTAAAGAAGAAGTTCTTTGTATGCATTTTCCCATTGGGTGCAATGTTAAAATTAAGATCCCCGCTGGTGGCCATGTTGGATGACGGATCGACACCAAAGTAATAACGCTTGGTCAGCACCTCATAAGCATCATTCATACAAAGTTTGGTTCAAATCCATTTGGTGGTTCTCAAAAAGTTCTTTGTATGAATTTTCCCATTAGGTCAAATGGTAAACTAAGTTTCCCGCTGGCGGCCATCTTAGAAGAGGTCGGAAAACTCGACCGTGTTCACTAAAAATAGTCCTTCACATGCTGAACATTTTTGCAATTTGAACTTGACCTCTATCTCAAAACAATTTTGAAATATAGGACAAAAAGTATAAAATCACGAAAAATTTGACCAATAAAGGGTCATTACTCATATACAGGTACTTGGATTTTCTTCAAAATTTCCATATGGGTAGATCTTAACATGCTAACATTTTTGTATTTAAACTTAACCTCTATCTATTATAGTTTTTTTTAATATAAGATAAAAAAACATCAACATTTTGAAAATTTTACGGAAAAAAGGCAATAACTTTTTGTTTTGTGGGCATGTGGTGTCTTTGGTCTTCCGTCTTTTGGTGTTCTTGCTTTTGCCTTGTCTCTGGACTTTGATTTGTGTAATCTTGTGCTTTGTTCCTTCGGTATTCTACTGCCGTTGTTTTCTTTAAGATGGATCGCTAGATTTTCTTGAAAATTTCAACATGGGTAGATCTTGTCATGCTGATCATTTTCACAACAAACATGTCAGATGTTTGATATCTGTAACGGTTTTTGAGTTATTTGCCAAAAACTGTAATTTACCCCTATGTTCTATGTTGTTTGACCTAAGACATAGAAAATAACAAAGAAACTAGATACCCTAGTGATGATTCAGTTAAAGTTTGGTTCCATTTGACCCAATAGTTTCAGAGGAGAAGATTTTTGAAAGTGAGCTAACGACGGACGGACGGTCGACGGACGCCAAGTGATGGCAATAGCTCACCCTGGCATAGCCAGGTGTCAACCTGAAATATGAAATACAAATTTATTTAAGGAAAGTACACCATGTTTGATTAGGTATCTACTTTTACAAATTCATCCGCAACGTGGTCAGGCCAGTGGTCAAATGTATTTCATGGGAATTGCAACTCCACATAGATATGCCACGTGATCGATGTTCATCTATTAAATTGACGGAATTTAAATGAATATGCATGAAATGTAATTATATTAGTATGCATGATGCATCTTGGAATGACGGTTGCAATGTACGAGTATAACTAAAATGTTGTCTGTGACCTTCATTTAACAGTCGAAGGACTCTATCAGGAAGAATAGACAGGAGGGTGACACGGGTTATTTGTTCTCAAAATTCCCATTTTTTTTTACGTTTATTCCAATTTCCCACATTTTTTGGCCTTGTTTCCAAATTTCCATTTTTTTTTCATTTTCCCCATTTCCCACTTATTGTTTTTTTCCCCATTTCCCTAATCTTTTGCACCATTTTTCTCATTTCCATAAATTTTGTACCAATTTTTCTCATTTCTCAAAAGCGTTTCACCTCTCTCAATACTTTTCAAGTCCATTTTCATCAAGTTAATAAAAGGAGATTAAGGTTTTTTATGCCCCTGCAACCGTTTGGGCATATAATTTACATATTTTTCATTTCTTCGTTCCAATATTATGTCATAAAATCCAAAACAAAGTTTTCTGTACCTTTTTAGAAACTATGAGACCTGTTGCAACAAGCATGGTCACAAAAGTCCCCTTCAAAAGAAATGATGATAATGTTTTAAGGTTAGCGACGATGGCAGTCAGTGGCAGCAATTTAAAATTGGACCTCATGGTCTCTTAGATTATTAAAACACCATGATCCAGTTGAGCATAAAGGCTCTCCAGGGACTCTTTTGCGAAAACAATAGGAAGAATAGGTTACCGAGAAATGCATAAATTTATCAGTACCAAAAGTACTTATTTGTATTTTGGGATTTAAATGTACATGAAGGGCATCTGCTTCAAAAACATAATCTGGAACAGAGATCATTCTGCCAAAGGTTGAATGCCTTAATTTGAAGTTGCTCAAACAGGGGATACATGTATGTACTTTAGTTTTTTCGTTTCCAAGAGTGCAGAAATTTATTAACATATGTGGTCTTATTTTTTATCTGTTCTTTTTTGATATTTTAAAAACCAGCATCTCACTATAATAACTTGTTCAAAATATGTATGAAAAAGATTTTATCTCGTGCCGTATAATTTGAATTATAACATGACGAAAGCTTTATATCCGGGTAGATGCTACATTTAATTTTAAAATAAATCAGCATGAAAATTAAAGATGTTTTTTTTTCAAAATACAATAGAAAATATTCAAGATGTAATTTCACACGAATTCCATCCAAAATTGAATCATGTACTTTTAAGATAAAAATCATTCTACGACGAGTTTAAGGTTAGTAAGCCAACATTTTGTCTGTAAGGAGAGCTATATGATTGGTTGCTTAACTGGTGCATGTGGAGCTGGTTCAGTACATTGCGTATAAAACGAACGTCCGTCCAAACGAACAACATTGCCTTTACATGCATAATCCAAAATATGGCCTTGTCGAAAACAGCTTTGGTTATTCTGCTCGCTTTTGTTTGTTTCGCGGTTTTACAAGGTATGTGCATTTAGTCTTGTAAATACATTTGTCTATACATGTTAGTTTTATGTTGTTGTAGGTCAAATTGTTAACAGCTTTCCGATAATGGATTGGGTTCAAACTGTCTTTTTATACCCCCGCTCCGAAGGAGAGGGGTATACTGTTTTACCCTTGTCCGTCCGTCCGTCCTATCAAATCTTTCGTCAAGGATTTATCAGCTTTTATTTGTAGTTATAATTTGATATTTGGTGTGAAGCTTTTGTATGATGAGTTGTACCGTGTCTCCCCTTTTCAAGTCCGTCACTCATACATTACTTCCTGTTTGACGAAAACTTTTATTTTTCCCATTTTAGCCATATATTTTTTGTCAAGGGTTTCACAGCTTGTGTGTGTAGTGATGATTTTCAATTGGTATGATGAGTTGTACCTTGTCTCCCCTTTTCAAGTCCGTCATTCAACTACTTCCAGTTTGACCAAAACTTATAGCCATATATTGAAATTTTTCGTCAAGGATTTCTCAGCTTGTGTATGTAGTAATAGTATAATGGGTTGTGCCGTGTGTCCCCTTTGCAAGTGCTTAACTCATCTACTTCCTGTTTGATGATGATTTAAATTTTTTCCATTATAGCATATATTGATTTTTTCGTCAAGGATTTCTCAGCTTGTTTTGATATGTTCTGATGTTTTTGTATGACGAGTTGTGCATGTTGTGGAGTGTCTTCCCTTTTCAAGTCTCTAACTCAACTACTTCCCGTTTTACTATTTTTCTAAACTTGTGGCTTTTTGGTGCTTAATTATATTGTAACATCTTGAATACTGTTTTGGTTTCCTTTTTTGTCTTTGAAAAAATAGATATATTGGTTGAAGTTGGTATATTCACTGTCATCTAAGTGTGATTCGAGGGTGTTAACAGATACGTTTCTGTTAATTCGTTATCAGCGCAATAAAGGCAGCATTAGACTCAAAATGCAATAACCACCGTCACCCAAGCGGAACCGATGAAATCATTATTATTGTCCAAACAATGGATACAACTCCCAATAAGGTAATTATTTTTTGTAATGAAATCATTACTGTTTTTTACAGTAATAATTACTTTTCCAAGAGTAACATACATTGTTTCTACAATGATAATAGACCCACAGATTCGTCCTTGGTATACAGTGATAGCATTGATAGTGAATATATCGGCATCGCATCTATTGTTTCTATGCTGTAATAACCCTCTCGATTGACAGCGTTATCTTGGTATTAATGTGTCGTATTTGTTGTAGCAAAACCGAGAAAGCGACGAGATGATAGCAGTGGTACTGACGAAAAATCTAGCGAAAGCAAAACTTCATCAGAGGAAAGCAAATCTTTGGGTAAATATAATCTACTATATCGTCTTAAGATGTAATTGAGGGCATAAAATCTGTACTACTAATTAAGGAGACTATAATTTGCATGTCAGGTTTTATGTCTTTTATTATAGGAATAAAAGTCATTTTGGTCTCACTCACGAATCAAATAAAGTCCGAATTTATGTAAAATTTGTAAGTGAAAGGTCCCGTTAACACATCTATGAACTCCTCCAAAATTATTTTTTTTTCTTATAATTCCAATACAATGTATCACTGAATTTGACGTCACTATACTTGCGTTTATCGAGAGAATAACTTTGTTGTTGTTCGTGACGTTGACCAATGAATTGGACGTTGCAATAACACTTGAAATTATCTGTAATTAAATGAAAAATATCTTTCTGTGCATACACTATACAATGCAGTTTATTACGTTTGAAATTAACAATCTTTTGTGGGGTGACGGCTGAATGTGGGGATAATTACTTATTACTCATCGACAGTCTTTCCCGTCGCAGCATTTTAAAATTATAATTTTGTCCTCACTTTTGTCTTGCCCAGAAATTTTGAAAGTTTTCGAATGGAGCAACAATTTAAAGTAACAGAAAAGACTGTCACAGTTAGTTTTCACGTCTAAAAATGATCTTTTCTATAGCTTATTTGGGTGACACGGTTGTGGAAATGGGATGTTACAGTTGCGGTTTATAATAGTAGACATGATTTGGCGAAAGGAGCTTTCATCCCGTATTTTGCAAAAAGCCCCGATCCCGGATGTNTGCATTTAAGACCTTTTTGTGAATACAATAAAAAACGTTGTTAAAATTTTACATTGTATATAAATCTAATGTGCTGTGAGTAAGATCCTGGATAGTGCATTTCGCTATAATGAAAAACTGGTATGTGTTACGTTTCAAACTAATACTATCCTTTTCCCGCGAATTCTTGACCATGTTTTGAACGACGTCACGAAAATCGGGAAAACGTTACCACTCCGCATAACAACGTTATTATCTCCCCTGTAACTGTATCGTATGCCCTTAAAATGAGCAAATTTCGAAGTCCCGGTCGTATTTTGCAAAAAGCCCCGATCCCGGATGTTTGCATTTAAGAAACCTATTTTAGCCAATCCCGTTAAATTACACCAATATATTCCGATTTATCGGGTCCAAAACACCACCTTTCCCGTGTCCTAGTGGCATTTTCATCCTGGATTATCGGGCTAAAAAAGTGCTATCCCAATTTCCCGTTGTACCACAATACCCCCAGCGAAGCTTTTGTTCAAACTGGCCTCCCAAATTAAGTAGAGGCCACTTTCTTTGCATGAGTGAACACATTGTTTTGAAAATCATAATTCATAATGTATTGTCTCTTAAAAAATTTCGTCATATGTGAGGCTAGAACTCGCAACTCTTCATGTTGCTACTATAGAGATGGTTTACCAACCACCTTACTAACTACGCCACGTCCGCCGTGTAAAGATATCGATTAATAAACCTATTTATTTGGAAGAAAAATATAAAAACTTGCATACCTCAATAGAAGTTGCCTATCATGTCATTTAACCAAACGTGTTGTTTTTTCTCTAACCAAACTGTCATACCGATTGCGACACGGAGACTACACATAATTCTTCAAAATAACTACTACTTATCCAACCAATCAGTAGTTGATATAAAACTTCGCAAAATGTTTTTGATACCCTAGACGAGATTCGAACACTCTTCACTACCATAACATAGATACTAAGTTGTAAAGACGAACTCGCTAACCATTACACCACCAAATCATGTTGAATACGAATGTGAACCACGAAATTTTACTAAATAAATTGTCCCACGATGGTATCCATGGAAAAATGTGGACCCTTCTAAGAATTATGTATGAAGGCCTCACACTCAAAATCAGGTGGGGTAATGGAATATCTGACAACATAACAATAAGTCAAGGTATCAGACAGGGTGCAAAGCTATCATCTCTCCTCTACAAAAGGTATAACAACGACATATTAAATGCTATTACAGCTAGCAAGCTCGGGGCAAAAATTGGTAACGTTCAAGTATCGGCACCAACATGTGCAGATGACATCGCACTTTAAGGAAACTATAGTGATATGCAAGCAATGATTGATATTGTCGAATTTAACACGAAAAGGGATCTAGTAAGGGTAAACCCTGAGAAGTCTGAAATAATATGTCTTTCACAGGACAAACAAAATTCACTAGCTTCATATAGTTTTGATGGTAAGCAGATTTACAGAGTGGATAATTGAAGCATTTGGGAGTAAGCAGACAAAAATCCGGAAAAGTAAACCTCGAGGATAGATTAAAAATTGGCAGGCAAACCATTTATGCTCTGTTGGGTTGTGGTCTATATGCTCGAATAGGAATGTCCCCGATAGTGTTGCAAAAATTTTGTAAAACCCGTGTAGTTCCACGATATCTTTATGGTCTAGAAGTTCAGATGTACACAAAGAAAGATTTATTTGAATTAGGAAAATGACTAAGCATTTTCAAAGTATGCCTTAAAGCACTTCTTCAGCTGCAGTTTACTTTCTACTGGGCACAGAGCCAATTGAATCAGTGATGGACCGAAACATGCTTTCCCTCCTTTTATCCATCCTGCGACAAAGTCATACAATAGAGAGACTCATCTTAAACTGGCAATTACATGAAGGTGGTAATTATCCAGATTCATTTATCAACAGAATTAGAAAAAGTTTGGACAAATACAAATTACCACCAGTAGAAAATCTCTTTGAGAATACACCGTCTAGATATCAGTGAAAAAAATAATAATTAAAACAGCAGTTAATCAATATTGGTATTCTAAATGGGCAGAAGAGTGCAAATTAAAATCAACACTGAAATATTTTAACCTGCAGAAAATCCCGTCAATAATCCTCACAACATCTGGAAGTGCGTCAAATACAACCAAACATACATACGTAATGCTGAACTTAACAGGCACAAATATGTTTCAACAAACCAGATCAAAATTCAGTTAAAAGCTAATATCACCAAACTGTCTCCTATGTTGTAACTATGTAGAGGATATAAAACATTTCTTGCTGTACTGTAAAAAATTAAGTGACATCAGAATAGAGCTTATGCTTAACATTATAATTGAACTGGCAGAAATAGGGATTGTAGAATGCAGAAGTATACTAAATGACGATTCTTTGATCCGTGGACTTATCCTTGATTGTATATCTAGCAACTTACTCAACAATCAATCAGATAGTTTTCTACAGAATATTGAGAGGAAAACTCAGAATCTCTGTTATGGCTTACATTTAAAGAGAGCTAAATTGCTCTGTTTTGGGTATTGATAACATTTTTATCTTGGCTATAAAAAGCTTTTTTCTGTATGTAAATAGAGATATATTTAGAATTTCCAAAATCTGCAAGCAATGAAATTTAGTGATCAGAAACAGGACAGCCACCTTAACGAGTAAGGTCCAGAAATCTTCTTGTCTTTTAAATTTTAAAGTGAGCAGTACCTGTAAATAACTTTTGACTTTTAACTTTAATTTAATGCACAATAGGGTTGTATATACACATTCATTTGAGTTGTGATATTAATATACATCGGAGGAATGAAAACTAATGAAATAATTTTAAAAGTCGTATAAGATATGAATAAAATAATTTTTATTGTGGTACAAGTTAGATACCGTACATTTCAAACAAAAGAAATGACCGGTATTGAATCTTGAAGACATCTTTATCCACACTCGTGCTCAAGTAAAAGCCTCGGGGGCTAACGCCCCGTCGGCCTTCACCTGAGCACTCGTCCGGATGAAGAAGCCTCCCAGATTCTTTTTTTGAAATGTACGGTATCTTATACAAGTTAAAAATGGCCAATCCCGGCGCCCCTCTTTTCCCCATACATTATTAACCCCCCCTAATAAGTCAGTCAAATTAAACATGTTTAAAACTTATTGTGAAGAATACTACATTTATTAATACTTAAGGATGTAGTAAGGTGAGGTTTTTGCAAGTTGTGAAAGTCATTCGGACTTCTCTGATTTTATCCAATATTACTATGTAAAATATTTTGCCCCATTACACCCAATTTTCTAGTCATCAAAGTCTTCAGAAACTCATTTTAAGTCAGTAAGCAAGATTTTATAAGATTGTAGATTTTCCTTCCATGTGAAACAAATTAATATAGTGTCCATGCTATACTAATGTAAAAGTCCAAAAGAGCCTTTCCCTCCATTTTTTAAAATGTGAAATATCTTGAAAACAAGGCCCATAACCTATCAATATTTTTAGCTTTCTTTATTCCTTTAACAATGATCTTTCCATTTAGGGTATCAATTTAAAATCGTAGATTTTTAAAATTTCACCTTACTACATCCTTAAAACAAATTATTGAAAAATTAAGCACCTGAACAGTGCAAAATTTATGGTGGAACATCAATTTGATGATTTTTATACTGCACATATATATTAAAAGACAGTTATGGAGAGGGTGCGGACCTTTCTCAGGACAACGGAAGTGGAAGTTTTTATGCTCGGGAATTCGGGAAATAAAAAAAAAACGGGATTGGAATTTCGTCATTTTTAATGTTAAGGATGTCGGGATTGAGAAATATTCAAGGATGAGAGATCCCCAACTTAAACCTATTGTTTAAAATGTTATTTTGGATATAGTAATTGATCACTGTGAGGGAATGGGGGAATGAGGTAAAATTACTTAGTATTCATCGACAGCTTTTCCGGTCGTACCATTTTAAAATGATTGTTTTGTCCTCATTTCCGTCTTGAGCAGACATTTCTAAAGTTATCGATTGAAGCAACAATTTCAAGTAACAAAAACGACAATAATTTTTGCACATCTAAAAATGGATTATTTCTAAGACTTATTGAAGTACAGGGTTGTGTAAACGGGGATGTAACGGTTGCGGTTTTTATAAGACATATCGATAAGGACGAAAGGAGGTCTCATCCCCATTCCACGTCATTCAAATGAGCAAATCCTCAAATCCCGGGCGTAGTTTGCGAAAAGTCCTGATCCCGGATGATTGTTTATATGGAACCTATTTTTGCCATTTCCGTTAAATTTCCTTATTAAATTCCAATTTATCGGGTTCAAAACACCCCCTTTCTATTGTCCAAATGGCTTTTTCATCCCGAATCCCCGGCCGCCTTAAAGAAGGCCATCTCGATTTTCCGTTACAATGGCCAGTTCGGGCATCCCGATAATGCTCTAGCCCCTCCCACCCAGACATTGTCAACCCCCTCGATAATCTGTGAAATTTCACATGTGAAATATGAAACATCGCTTTCTTCTTAAAGCAATCTACTGAAACTTTAAGTACTGAACAGTGCAACATTTATGTTGGAACATTTCTATTTAAAGGTGGACACATATTCAAAGACACTTGTGGAGAGAGGGTGGAGATTTATTGCAGGACGCTGGAATCGGAAGTTTTTAAGCTCGGAAATTCGGGATTATTATAATCTAAGCCCGAAATGTTGGCAAGTAGATGTACCGGGAAATGGAATTTCATCACTTTTTATCTAAGGAATGTCGGAATTGAGAATTTTTGGGCTTGAGACCCCCTCCGACTTATACCTCTTCATGTAATTTTATAAAAAGCTACTGTGGATATACACATGATACATGCAGTTATTTATCACTGACTCGCATTAGTACCGTGAAGCATATAAGAACACTACAGCTTCCTACATTCCTTCCAAGTTACCCAATGTCGTCGGGTTTGCCCACAAAATTAATAATTGAACAAAGAGTATTTATCGTGAAGTATATGAAACAATACAGCTTCCTACATTCCTTCCAAGTTACCCAATGTCGTCGGGTTTGCCCACAAAATTAATAATTGAACAAAGAGTATATGTCGTTAAGTATATGAAAACACTTCAGCTTCCTACATTCCTTCCAAGTTACCCAATGTCGTCGGGTTTGCCCACAAAATTAATAATTGAACAAAGAGTATATATCGTGAAGTATATGAAAACAATACAGCTTCCTACATTCCTTCCAAGTTACCCAATTTCGTCGGGTTTGCCCACAAAATTAATAATTGAACAAAGAGTATATATCCTTAATTCTAACATGGCTCTTGTTAATCGTCAACCAGTATAATACTCGATAACCATATAATTCGCACATGCGCAAATGGTATCGGAATATGAGAAAATGGGATGCAAATCAACAATGTTTTTAATTTTGTTCGTCTTAGTTTATGAAAGAAATAAAGGTTAAGAACTATTTTCAACTAATTAATGTCAGTAATACACGTAAATGTGTATTGTTGTGCTTTCGATTTGAATTTTGAACTTGCATCTGTTTGAAAACGTCAGATTGTGTATTGTGACGTCATAGACACAGTAAGCAAAGGAGGCGAGAAATCTGCCTTCTCTTATGTCGCTTCGGAAAAGAAAATTCAATTTTCTGTCATATTAGAATCGAAATAATTCATGGCAGGTATATGCTTATTGTCATTTAACCATGGGCTTGGCCTTTATATTCGTAAATTTAACCCCTCGCTAACGCTCTGGGTTAAATTCGAATATAAAGGGCCAGCCCATGGTTAAATTTCCAATAACCATATACCTGCCATGAATTATTTATTAAGTATATGAAAACACTACAGCTTCCTGTATTTCTTCCAAGTTACCCAATGTCGTCGGGTTTGGTCACAAAATTAATAATTGAACAAAGAGTATATATCGTGA
>MJUU01033245.1:152825-167521 GCA_002080025.1 Modiolus philippinarum | reverse complement strand
TTAATAATTGAACAAAGAGTATATATCGTGAAGTATATGTAAACACTACAGCTTCCTGTATTTCTTCCAAGTTACCCAATGTCGTCGGGTTTGCCCACAAAATTAATAGTTGAACAAAGAGTATATATCGTTAAGTATATGAAAACACTTCAGCTTCCTGTATTTCTTCCAAGTTACCAAATGTCATCGGGTTTGCCCACAAAATTAATAATTGAACAAAGAGTATAAATCGTGAAGTATATGAAAACACTACAGCTTCCTGTTTTCCTTCCAAGTTACCAAATTCCGTTGGGTTAGGGCTGGAAAAGTCTCCGTTTGCCCAAATCCTGAGATAAAACAATCACAAGACAGATCATTAATAAAAGAGCTATTGTTCCAGGTTTAAATGATCAGTCATATAAAAACAAATGTCTAAGTCAGCCATTCAGGGTGGGGATGGAGGATGGGGGGTGAGTGGTGGAGGCTTCATCGGCCATTTTAACTTCGGAAAATAGGAATGGACCTGCTAGCATTTTTCGGTCGGGAATTCTTAAAGATAGTGCTATCGGGATAACGAAAAGACGTTTTAGACACGACAAATCGGGATTTGTTTTGTGACATTTAACGAGATTGGCAAAAATTGGTTCATAAATAGAAAAAAAACTTTATTATCCTTTATGTTACATGAATCAAAATTGAACAAACAAACCTGAAAAATTGTGAGCAAAACTCACAAATATATACCCTGGTCTCCATTTGATTTCAGAAATAAAAAGTCAAAATAAAAAAAAAAAATAAATAAAATCAAATGTTTAATATGTGGTGTAGAAAAAAGTTGATATATTGGTTTAAATTGGTATATTCGCTGCCATCTTAGTGTGACTAAGGGTGTTTTTTTTCTGTGCAAACAACATATCCGTTTCTGGTTAATTTACTATCAATATTAGACCCAATATTCGATAACTACTGTCATCCAAATCATTATTATTGTCGAACAAGGATGCGATTCCCGATAAGGTAATCATTTTTAGATCACCTGGGCAAAGGCCATGTGAGCTGTTGCCATTACTCGGCGTCCGTCGTCCGTCCGTCCGTCGTCCTTCCGTTAACTTTTGTTCAAAGATCTTCTTCTCTGAAACTGCTAAGCCAATACTAATCAATCTTGGCCTGAATCATCACCAGGGTGTGCTCTTTCACGCTTGTGATTTTCATGTCCGTAGACCAAACAACATGGCCGCTGTTACTAAAAATAGAACATATGGGGAAATTGCCGTTTTTTGCAAATTACTCGAGAACCGTTACAGATATCATAAATCTGACTGGGATAAAATGATCAATATGATAAGATCTACCCGCCCTGCAATTTTGAAGAAAATCCGATATCCCATCTTTGAGTTATTGCCCCTTTTCCGTAAAATTTTCGTTTTTTTTTGGTTTTTTTTTTGGGTACTTTTAGTCTTATATATTGAAAATGGTAGAACAAAGAAGTGAACTTTAAATTATAAAAACGGCCAGCATAGTAAGATCCACATTTGCTGCAAGTTTGAAGAAAATCTGACGACCCACATAAGAGTTATCTTTCTTTGAATTTTCACGATTATTTCAAAAACTGTTTGAGATGGAGGTTAAATGTGAATTACAAAAGTGTTGAGCTTTTCCAGGACTACAATTTCTACATATGTCCAGCAGATTAGCATTTCATCCAAGAGAACATAGTTTAATATAGGACCATATGGGAAATGCATTCAAAGATCTACTCTGAAACCACTGAGCCAATGTGGACCAAATTTTGTCACAATAGTCCTCAGGTGGTCCACTCTAAAGTTTGTGATTTTTGTGGTTGTACCTCATCCGAGATGGCCGCCAGAGGGGAACATAGTTTAACAGAGGGACCCTATGGGAAATACATTCAAAGGTCTTTTCTCCTGAAACCACTATAAGCCAATAGGAACCAAACTTGGATACAATTGTTCTTGGCTGGTCCCCTCTAAAGTTTGTGATTTGTATGTTCGTACCTCATTCAAGATGGTCGTCAGCATAGAACATAGTTTAACATATTGGAAATGTATTCAAAGATCATCTTCTCTGAAACTAGTGGGCCAATTGGAACCAAACTTGATCACAATAGTCTTTAGGTGGTCCCCTTGGAAGTTTGTGATTTTTTTGTTCATACCTCATTGAAGGTGGCTACCGGCAGAGAACATAGTTTAACATAGGGACCCTATGGGAAATGTATCCAAAGATTTTCTCCTCTGAAACTACCAGGCCAAATTCAACCAAACTTGGTCACAATAGTCCTTGGCTTATCCCCTTCAAAGTTTGTGATTTTGACGTTCGTACCTCATCCAAGATGGCCGCCAGCGTGGAACATAGTTTAATATAGGGACCCTATGGGAAATGCATTCACATGTCTTCTCTGAACCTACTGAGCCAATTGGAACCAAGTTTGGCTACGATTGTCTTTGGGTGTTCCCTTTCAAAGTTTGTAATTTTTATGTTTGTAACTCATCCAAGATTGAAAATGTAACATCTGGTGAACTGATTTATAGTATGAATGGGTGGTCTCTTCCTGACAATGAATAAAACCAGTCACCAGGTGAACGATACAGGCTCATGTGAGCCTCTAGTTTTGTAATCGAATCAATACTGTTTTTTACAGTAATAACTTCCTTTTCAAGAGTAACATACATTTTTTCTACTATGATAATAGACCCACAGATTCGCCCTGGGTATACAGTGATAACATTGATAATGAGTATGTCGGAATCACATCTGTTGTTTTTGTACAATGATTTCTCTCGATTGCCAGTGGTAACTTGATATTAATTTGTCGTATTTGTTGTAGCAAAATCGAGAAAGCGACGAGATGAAAGCAGTGGTACTGAGGAAAAATCTAGCGAAAGCAAAAGTTCATCAGAGGAAAGCAAATCTTTTGGTAAATATATCTACTATATCGTCTTAAGTAGTTATTTTTAAGACGTAATTGAGGGTATAAAATCTGTACTACTAATTAAGCAAAGTAAAATTTGCATGTCAGGTTTTATGTTTTTTATTATTGGAATAAAATTTATTTTGGACTCACTAACGAACTGCAGAACTTACTTTAAATAAATCCAATAGCAGCAGTGATTATACTCCCTTTCTTGATCTTGATGTATCAAGAAATCAAGGAAAGTTAAACACTAAGGTTTATGATAAAAGGGATGAATTTCCACCAATTTCCACCATCTCGACGGCGATGTTCCGTTAGCCCCTTCTTACGGGGTCTACATTTCACAACTTGTTCGATATGCACGAGTATGTAGTAATGTTTCTGACTTCAACGACCGAAATCTTTGTCTCACTGAAAAACTTCTGCATCAAGGGTTTAGATATCATAAATTGATAAATTTATTATAGATACATTGACTTATTACGAAAATCTGGTTCTACATGCAGGGCTCTTATACATCAGGGCATTTCACATCCAAACTTCTATGGAAATATCATTCACAAAGCGCATAAATTCAAAAATTGTCCTTCCAAACTTATTAATCCGTTGAACAAACTTATTCATAAAGGATATAAATACACAGCATTGTTGTTAAATCTTTGCTTCTGGTTTTTGTTGGCAAAAATATTGATAATCTCCTAAATGCTTTACATCATAACTAAATTTAAATAATTTTTCATATTGGCAGTATTCGGCATTGCACAATATCATGTTCTTCTTTCATAATTGATGATGTTGTTATACCAAATCTATTATTGAAATTTCATATGTAAGAAGGCTTGATATCATAGTCAACGGAAATTATGTCCTTAGCTAGCTGTTAGTAACTGCGAGCATCTGTCCGGACAGTACCTGTGTGTATTGTCTTCATGTTTTGTGTACTTCATTGTAAGGCTACTCGTCTTGATAAGTTGGACTTTTTTCTAGTTTGATTTTTACTGTGAGTCTTTTTGTGTATTTATTTTTAGCCATTCACTACACATAGGGGAGGGTTTGGATCCAAGAAAACGAGTTTAACCCCCCGCAATTTTTGCGCCTGTCCAAAGTTAGGAATATGTTGGTCATTGGCTTGTCCTTGTCTTCTTATAAAATTTTAGTTTCTTGATATTTGGGTTATTGGGTGTGGTTTGTTTCCATTGATTTATTCACTTTTTTACCTTTTCGGGGCCATTTTGGGCTTACTATATGATGTGAGGTTCCTCACTGTGTTGAAGACCATATGCTGTCCCCTAGATGTTTTGTTTTTGGTCGTTTTAACCTGGATATGGGTTGTTGTCTCCTTGACATTTACCCCGTTTCCTCTCTTTTTCATAAATAAAGCCCGAAGGACTTTATATAAAGTTTATTAGTGAAAGGTCGCGTTTACACATCCATAAACTCCTCCAAAATAATTTTTATTTCTTATATTTCTGATCCTTTGAAATTAAACAATGTATCACTGAATTTGACGTCACTATATACTGCATTATTTTCCTGAGAGCGTATTGATGGCCAAGAAGCGTTTATCGAGAGAATAAATTCGTTGATGTTCGTGACGTTGACCAATGGAATTTGACGTTGCAATAACAATTGGAATTATCTGTAATTAAATGAAAATTCTAACATGGCTCCTGTTAATCGTCGACCAGTATAATACTTGATAACCATATACTTAGCACATGCGCAAATGGTGTCCGAATAAGAGTAAAGAGGATGCAAAAGAACCATATTTTTAATTAGTTTGTGAAGGAAATAAATGTTAAGAACATTTTAGCTTAATCACGTAAATGTGTATTGTTTTGCTTTCGATTTTGATTTTGAACTTGCATCTGTTTGAAAACGTCAGATTGTGTATTGTGACGTCATAGACACAGACAGCAATGGAAACCGGGAATCTGCCTTCTCTTAGGTCGCTTCAGAACGGAAAGTTCCGTTTTCTGTCATATCGGAATCGAAATAATTCATGGCAGATATGTGATTATTGTCATTTAACCATGGGCTATGCCTTTAATATTCGTAAGTTTAACACCTCGCTAACGCTCCGGATTAAATTCGAATATAAAGGCCCAACCCATGGTTTAAATTTCCAATAAACATATACCTGCCATGAATTATTTCTTAAATATTTTCTGTACATACAAACGGATCCAAAATTGATACTTATAAAACTATTTTTCTCTTGAACATTGTTTTTGTTCTTTTAATGGAAACGTCACCTTAATGCCTTTGGTATTTTATGTAATATTTGAGCAAAGAGTACCGTGAAGTATAACAGCACACTGCAGCTTCCCAGCTTTCCTTCCAAGTGACCCGATTTCATGGGGTTTGGCCCGCAAAATTGATCATTGAACACAGAAAATATATACCGTGAAGTATATAAGAACATTCCTTCCAAGTTACCCAAAGTCGTCGGGTTTTGCCCGCAAAATTAATAGTTGAACAAAGAACATATATGAAAACACTACAGCTTCCTGTATTTCTTCCAAGTTACCAAATTCCGTTGGATTACGGCTGGAAAATTCTCCGTTTGACCAAATCCTGTGATAAAACAATCCCAAGTCAGATCATTAATATTCAAAAGAGCTATTGTTCCAATTCTAAATGATCACAGTCATAAAAAAACAAATGTCTAAGTCAGCCATACAGGGTGGGGATGGAGGATGGGGGTTAGTAGTGGAGGCTTCATCGGCCATTTTAACTTCGGGAATTGGAATGGATTTACTAGCATTTTTCGGTCGGGAATTCTTAAAGAAAGTGCTATCGGGATAACGAAAAGACATTTTTAGACACGGTAAATCGGGATCTGTATTGTGAAATTTAACGGGATTGGCAAAAATTGGTTCATAAATAGAAAAAAATATCCTTTATGTTACATGAATCAAAATTGAACAAACAAACCTGAAAAATTGTGAGCAAAACTCACAAATATATACCCTGGTCCCCATTTGATTTCAGAAAGAAAAATTCAAAATAAAGAAAATAAATAAATAAAATAAAATGTTTTAATATGTGGTGTACAAAAAAATTGATATATTGGTTTAAATTGGTATATTCGCTGCCATCTTAGTGTGATTCAAGGGTGTTATTTCTGTGCAAACAACATATACGTTTTTTATAAATTCACTATCAATATTAGACCTAATATGCGATAACTACTGTCATCCAAATCATTATTATTGTCGAACAAGGATGAGACTCCCGATAAGGTAATCATTTTTTTTTGTAATCGAATCAATAGTTTTTTACAGTAATAAATACCTTTTCAAGAGTAACATACATTGTTTCTACTATGAGAATAGATCCACAGATTCGCCCTTGGCATACAGTGATAACATTGATAATTAATATGTCGGAATCACATCTGTTGTTTTTGTACAGTGATTTCTCTCGATTTACAGTGGTAACTTGATGTTAATGTGTCGTATTCGTTGTAGCAAAATCGAGAAAGCGACGAGATGATAGCAGTGGTACTGAGGAAAAATCTAGCGAAAGCAAAAGTTCATCAGAGGAAAGTAAATCTTTGGGTAAATATATCTACTATTTCGTCTTAAATAGTTTTTCTAAGACGTAATTTAGGGTATAAAATCTGTACTACTAATTGAGCAAAGTAAAATTTGCATGTCAGGTTTTATGTCTTTTATTATAGGAATAAAATTAATTTTGGACTCACTAACGAACTAAATAAAGCCCGAATGACTTTATATTAAGTTTGTTAGTGAAAGGTCGCGTTTACACATCCATAAACTCCTCCAAAATTATTTTTATTTCTTATATTTCCGATCCTTTGAAATTAAACAATTTATCACTGAATTTGACGTCACCTTTTACTGCATTATTTTTCTCGAAGCATATTGACGGCCAAGAAGTGTTTATCGAGAGAATAACTTCGTTGTTGTCCGTGACGTTGACCAATGAAAAAAAAAAAATGACGTTGCAATAAAAATTGGAGTTATCTATAATTAAATGAAAATTCTAACATGGCTTCTGTTAATCGTCAACCAGTATAATACTCGATAACCATATACTTCGCACATGCGCAAAATGGTTTCCGAATAAGAGTAAAAGTTATGCAAAAGAATCATATTTTTAATTTGTTTGTCTTAGTTTGTGAAGGAAATAAATGTTAGGAACATTGTTTTAGCTTTATCACGTAAATGTGTATTATTTTGCTTTGGCTTTGGATTTTGAACTCGCATCTGTTTGAAAACGTCAGATTGTGTATTGTGACGTCATAGACACAGACAGCAATGGAAACCGGAAATCTGCCTTCTCTTAGGTCGCTTCAGAATGGAAAGTTCCGTTTTCAGTCATATTGGAATCGAAATAATTCATGGCAGATATGTTATTTTTGTCATTTAACCATGGGCTGGGCCTTTATATTCGTAAATTTAACACCTTGCTAACGCTCTAGATCAAATTCGAATATAAAAGCCCAGCCCATGGTTTAAATTTCCAATAATCATATACCTGCCATGAATTATTTCTTAAATATTTTTCTGTAAATACAAACGGATCCAAAATTGATCCTTATAAAACTATTTTTCTCTTGAACATTGTCTTTGATTTTTTTTATATGGAAACATCACCTTAATGCCTTTTGGTATTTTATGTAATATTTGGGCAAAGAGTACCGTGAAGTTTCACAGCACACTGCAGCTTCCCACACTCCTTCCAAATGACCCGATTTCGTGGGGTTTGGCCCGCAAAATTGATCATTGAATAAAATGTATATATACCGTGAAGTATATGAAAACACTACAGCTTCCTACGTTCCTTCCAAGTTACCCAATGTCGTCGGGTTTTGCCCGCAAAATTAATAATTGAACAAAGAATATATATCGTGAAGTATAAGAAAACACTAACTGCAGCTTCCTGTATTTCTTCCAAGTTACCAAATTCCGTTGGGTTACGACCGGAAAATTCTCCATTTGCCCAAATCACAAGTCAGATCATAAATATTCAAAAGAGCTATTGTTCCAGTTCTAAATGATCACAGTCATATAAAAACAAATGTCCAAGTCAGCCATTCAGGATGGGGATGGAGGATGGAGGTTAGTGGTGGAGGCTTCATCGGCCATTTTAAGTTTCGGAAATAGGAATTGACCCACTAGCATTTCTTAAAGAAAGTGCTATCGGGATAATGGAAAGACATTTCTAGACACTTCAAATCGGGATTTGTATTGTGAAATTTAACGGGATTGGCAAAAATTGGTTCATAAATAGAAAAAAAACTTTATTATCCTTTATGTTACATGAATCAAATTGAACGAACAAACCTGAAAAATTGTGAGCAAAACTCACAAATATATACCCTGGTCCACATTTGATTTCAGAAATAAAAATTCAAAACAAAAAATAAAAAAATAAAATAAAATGTTTTAAAATGTGGTGTACAAAAAAAATGATATATTGGTTGAAATTGGTATATTCGCTGCGATCTTAGTGTGATTCAAGGGTGTTATTTCTGTGCAAACAACATATACGTTTCTTGTAAATTCACTATCAATATTAGAGCCAATATGCGATAACTACTGTCATCCAAATCATTATAATTGTCGAACAAGAATGCAACTCCCGATAAGGTAATTATTGTTTTTGTAATCGAATCAATACTGTTTTTTACAGTAATTCGACCTTGGCATACAGTGATAACACTGATAATGAATATGTCGGAATCACATCTATTGTTTTTGTACAGGGATCTCTCTCGACTGACCGTGGTAACTCGATATTAATATGTCGTATTTGTTGTAGCAAAATCGAGAAAGCGGCGAGATGATAGCAGTGGTACTGAGGAAAAATCTAGCGAAAGCAAAAGTTCATCAGAGGAAAGCAAATCTTTTGGTAAATATTTATATAATAGTAACTGATGTATACGGCAATATCGTAATAAATAGACCGCCCGAGAGCCATGGTTTGGACCAAAGGAATGATATGGCCCAAGCCGAAGGCGCGGGCATATTATTTCTCTGGTCCATACCATGGCCTCGAGGGCAGTCTATTTACGATATTGCCGTATATATCAGTTACTATTGTGTTTATTGCATTGAATAAACCGAATAAATGACAATGTTTGTTATTCAATTTTTTATTTTTCCGTTTGATAGTGTTTGAAAGCGTAACGTTTTTTCTGTTTTATTTATTTGCAAAATGAAAAACTGCAATCAATGTAATTATTTTGCTCATAAATATGTATCTAAGTTAAAATACATGTATTTCATTTCTGTAATCATCAGTGAACACTTTTAACGTTGTTGAACTAAATTCTTCTAAAATTGACGTCACAATTCAACCGATCGGTCAATATCTGGTATTGCCTGCAACTGTCGGTCCATAGCAGATTTTTTGGACCGATGGCATCAATACCGCAAGATGGAGAATGTCATGTGATTGGTTTTAGGCCAATAGAATTCCAGATTTTTTACTGATATGCAATAAATCTACTATATCGTCTTAAATAGTTATTTCTAAGACGTAGTTGAGGGTATAAAATCTGTGCTACTAATTATGTCTTTTATTATAGGAATAAAACTAATTTTGGACTCACTAAAGAACTAAATAAAGCCCGAAGGACTTTATATAAAGTTTGTAAGTCAAAAAGGTCGCGTTTACACATCCATAAACTCCTCCAAAATTATTTTTATTTCTTGTATTTCCGATCCTTTGAAATTAAAACAATTAATCACTGAATTTGACGTCACCTTTTACTGCATTATTTTCCTCGGAGCGTATTGATGGACAAGAAGCGTTTATCCAGAGAAGAACTTCGTTGTTGTTCGTGACGTTGACCAATGAAATTTGACGTTTCAATAACAATTGGAATTATCTGTAATTAAATGAAAATTCTAACATGTCTCCTGTTAATCGTCAACCAGTATAATACTCGATAACCATATACTTCGCACATGCGCAAATGGTGTCCGAATAAGAGTAAAAGGGATGTGAAAGCACCATTGTTTGTCTTAGTTTGTGAAGGAAATAAATGTTAAGAACATTTTTTAGCTTAATCGTGTAAATGTGTATTGTTTTGCTTTCGATTTTGATTTTGAACTTGCATCTGTTTGAAAACGTTTGATTGTGTATTGTGACGTCATAGACCGGCCCATGGTTTAAAATTATAATTTTGTCCACATTTTTGTCTAGCCCAGAAATTTCGAAAGTTTTCGAATGGAGCAACAATTTTAAAGTAACAGAAACGAATGTCACAGTTACTTTCCACGTCTAAAAATTGGTAATTTCTATAGCTTATTTGGATGACACGGGTGTGGGAATGGGAATTTAACGGTTGCAGTTTATAATATTAGACATGATTTGGCGAAAGGAGCTGTCGTCCCGATTCCCCTTCATTTAAATGAGCAAATCCCGAAATCCCGGACGTATTTTGCGAAAAGTCCCGATCCCTGATGATTGTATTTAAGAAATCTATTTTTGCTAATCCCATAAAAATTCACAATTTAATCCCGATTTATCAGGCCCAAAACACCCATTTTCCCGTGTTCCAATGGCATTTTCATCCCGAATTCTCGGACTAAAAAAAGGGCCATCTCGATTGCCAGAAGTTAAAAATTGCCGATCCTGGTGTCCCGAAAATGCTCTTGCCCCCTTTTCCCCATAGATTGTTATCCCCCCTCTAATCAGTCAGTAAAATTTAACATGTTTTAAGCTTATCGTTAAGAATACTACGTTCATTAATACTTAAAACAAATCACTGAAACATTTAGGGACTTAAAACAAATTACTGAAACATTTAGGGGATACCATACAGTAAAGATCCTGAACTGGTTTTTTCGTGAAATTTTGAAATAAAGTAAATTTGAACATCCTCTTTTCAAATCTGCAAAGACAAGTATACCTTCATGATTTCGTTTTCGGAATAATTACGAATCAAACTGCTCGTTTTTCAAAGAAAATCGTAAAAATTGAATTTTTACAGTAATATTTAAAATGTCATAACTAAAAACTAATTAAGCTAATTGCTCCCGGTTTTTTGCTATAGTTTCGTTAGATATTTCTGAAGAGGGTTAGTATATATTTTAAAGCAAAATTTCGTTATTTGTGGTTCGAAATTGACATTTATGTAAATATTTATACAATAAACGTCCATTTCTCGTAGGTAAAATTTCACATAGAAAAAAATTGCGAACTGATTTTTTTCTTCAAAATTCGCAGAGATCTCCGTGAAACATCACTCTTTTGAAATTCGCTTTTAAAAATGGGGGTCCATGTGCTTATTTTAAGGCTACAGAAAGAAAACTGAAAACTACAAATGAGCATTGCCGGTTTGGCGCGAAATGACGTAACATTATATTTTTACCCTCGGAAACTTGAACGTCGTCAATCAGTGTTTTCCCGCATATTAGTGTTGCAAAAAACTTGAACAGAATTGAATTCCATTAAACAGGAAACAAAAGACATCAACCAGAACAGAGAATTGACCCTGTGATTAATGATTACTTCCGTCTAAAGACATTCACAAAGACTAGTCAGTCAAATACCTACATGTACTAGACCCTTCCAGTAACTGTGATGACTGCAAAA
The DNA here is from genome assembly GCA_002080025.1 of Modiolus philippinarum. Taxonomy (NCBI): domain Eukaryota; kingdom Metazoa; phylum Mollusca; class Bivalvia; order Mytilida; family Modiolidae; genus Modiolus; species Modiolus philippinarum. Next base: position 156,033 of record MJUU01033245.1, on the reverse strand, counting down.
CAAATGATTATTTCCCTACAGCTGCTGTTCAAATAACAAAATACCGAGGTTACTGTAAATAAGTATATAAATCTATATACGGTGACTGATTCCCTTGTTTCACCTATCCACTTTTAACGAAAAAAAAAGGATTCAGAAGTCATTATATGTGGTGTTGGGTCAGTGATAGGGGTTAGATAGTTTTGGTTTTGATCCCGATTTTCCGAGATGAGACCTCCTTTGGTCCCCCAATTTATGCCTATACAGTAATTGTATAAAATGCTATTTTGGATTTAGTTATTGATCACATGCATTTAGTTTTCTTTACCTTTGTAAAGATGAAAGTAAGATAAAGATAAGATCAGATAATTTTTTTCTCGCATACGACGAAAGTCGCGGAAGCGAGACATAGCGATCCAAATTTCGTCGTCGTCTTCGTCGGCGTCAACAATTGTACAAGTTTTTCATAGGTTGAATAGAGTCATTTAATCTTTATAGAATTGTGTGAAAATTGGACAGAAGCTAGATAATTGTCAGAATATTACCTCTAGCTAAAAAAAAAAGGATTTTTGGGGGTTTTCCGTATATTTTCCGTATTTGGACTTAGATTTTTATACGACCGCAAAAAATTTGAGGTCGTATACTGGTATGATGATGTCGTCGTCGTCGTTGTCGTTGGCGTTGTCGTTGTCGTCGTCTGTAGACTCTTTTGTTATGGGGCAATTACTTAAGTTCCTGTTGACCAATCCTTATGAAATTTTACCACAGTGTTTCTTTGCACAAAAGGAAGGCTGGGGTGGGTTTTGATCATTTTGGCCCCTCTCGTTTTCAAAAAAGGGGCCAGAAAGGGCAAAATTGGGTGTTTTCACATATTTGGCTCTAGAATATTTATTATTCATTGGATTGTGATGGGGTTTCTTTTAGTGTGTTCCTAATTAGATTTCCTTTCAGTAGTATGTCAACGGATTTATGTGGCGTGTACTGTTCACGAGATAAATGGGCCCTAAAGGGACGATTTCAAAAATTTCATTTTTTTTTTAATTTTTAGTCCAATTTTGACACAGTTTTTTTATTGATTCTTTTTGAAAATAAATATATGAGCTGCTTCATCAGATTTTTGACAACTTGTTTGTTTTCCGAACTATAAGGGGCCGAATGGGGACAAACTTGCAAATTTGCAGGTTACTTAAAATTTTCATTTTTCATCGGATTTCATTTGGGATTTTTTTCTATGGATTCCTCTTGATTTAAGTTTTCAGTAGAATGTCAACCTTTTTGGCGTAGCTCTTTCTGTTTTTGAGCTACAAGGAGTCAAAGGGGTCAAAATTGTAATTTTTGAAATAAGTGAAAATCAGACATTTCATGTGATTTTTGTTTGTTTGTTTTGGAGTCCTCTTGTTGTAAGCTTTTGTTAGTATGTCAAAAGATAGCTCTTACCGTTTCTTAGCTATGAGGGATTGCAATTTTCAAAATATGTAAAATCTTTTATTGTTTTATTGGATTTTATTGGGGTTCCTTTCTCCGTATCCTCTTATAGTATAGTTAAGTAGTTGACCAATTTGACATATCTCTTATAATTTCCTATATATACAAGGAATTATAAGGGCTAATTTTTATTTTCCTTAGTTATTGTGCAGCTAATAACTGGGTCAAGCTCTTTATTGTGTCCATCTAATTACTGTATCAAGCTTTTCTTCAGTGTCCTCATTCATTTTGAATTACACTTGTTCAAATTTCAGTGTTTGACATGCTGCGGTCGTATCATGCTGTGCTCGGCGTAGCCCTTTATTGAAAGGTTAACCCACAAATTAAAGTTTTTAGATGGTGAATAAATTTATTAAATCTTATTGGAATATCCTAAAGACTAGTCAAAAATTAGAAAATGTTCAGAAAATTACCTCCAGATGAAAATTTTTTTCCGTATTTTTTCCGTAGTTGGGCTTAGTTTTTTTGGCAAAAAAAAATGAAATGTTAATCATCAGATTAAAGTTTTTTAGAAGTTGAATAAAGTTATTAAATCTTATTGGAATTTATTGAAAAGTTGTCAGAAGTTAGATAATGTCAAAAAATTATCTCTAGCTGAAAAAATTGAATTTATTTCTTTATTTTTTGCGTATTTGGACGTTTTTTGCCCAAAAGTTTCAATGTTTATCCACAAGTAAAAGTTCTTTAGAAAGTGAATTAAGTGTTTGTGTTTTTACAGAATTTCATTATAATTGAACATTGCTGCATGCAGTGTGTAGATATGTAACAAACTGTTGGAATTTTCATTCTAGTTCCAACTTTGGTAAATTTCCTGAAAATATCGAAGACAAATAATTTTTTAAATTTTTGCACATTATTAAGAAAATAAGGCAATTCTTTGTTGCCAAGCATAGTTTTGAATGCGTAAGAAATAAAAAAAAGGTTCCAACATCGGTAAATTTCCTGCAAGTGACCAATAACTAAATATCGAACTTACTGTGAATTTATTTTCCGCATATGTACATTTACTTATGTCTCTTCAGTGCAGATAAAATCTAAACGTTTGGAAGACCATGAAATCAAACAGTTAAAAAAACTGATAGAGAACAAATACCCAAAATGATCTAAATGTAAAGCCAAAATCAGCTAAGGACAGAGCTTTGCGTGAGGGAGATACTCCTTAGTTTTCAACAAAATTTACAAAAATTTAGATATTACAAGGTTCGAAATAAAATCGGCTTTCGGGTCAACACCGAAGTACTGACTACTGGGCTGGTGAATACCCTCGGGGACTAACAGTCCACCAGCAGAGGCATCGACCCAGTGGTAACAAATAACTAAATACCGAACTTCCTGTGAATTTATTTTCTGCATATGCGCATTTCGACAACTTATGTCTCTTCAGTGCAGATAAAATCTAAACGTTTGCAAGACCATAAAATCAAACAGTTAAAATAAACTGATAGAGAACAAATACCCCAAAAGACATGCAATTTTCTGAAATTCTTCTTAGCGACCATGGTTTCTGAATGAATTTGAAATAAAGAAGCATTTTAATGGATAAATTGCAAAAAAAGAAAAAAAGAAATGATTTCGATTTTTGTTAAATTTTCTGGAACTCTCTTAGCCCAATTAATTTTTAGCTCACCTGGCTATGCCAGGGTGAGCTTTTGCCATCACTTGGCGTCCGTCGTCCGTCAACAATTTCAAAAATCTTCTCCTCTGAAACTGCTGAGCCAATTGTAACCAAACTTGGCCTGAAGCA
>MJUU01033245.1:102016-112594 GCA_002080025.1 Modiolus philippinarum | reverse complement strand
TCGCGCCTCGCTCCGCTCCACAAATTTTCATTTGATTTTAAATCGGACATCCCCCTTTTCAAATTGCCTGGATCCGCGCCTGGTTTCAAAGACCCTGAAATAATTTCGTGCCTACAGAATCGACAATTCAACTAGTACATATGTACTAAGAGAGTCCTCGTATTATTGTAATTATTACAAAGCAAATAATATTTAATCGCATATATCAGTAAGTAAAGGACCACACACTGCTGAAACGTGAAACATTGCAAGTTCTACTAAATACTCAGCAAAGCTGTGCAACTTTCCCTTGCATATAATTTTAATACTGACTATATCCAAGTTCTCAAGCACTTATGTGGTCAAAAAATAGTAATGAATTGACCAGCAGCTTATGGTATTCCATTTTTTCCCATAGTTTTTCTTTATTTTCTCAGTAAAGTTTCCTTATTATATCAGCATTGAAATTAAAAAAATATAAAAAAGGGGGGTCACCGTGCTTGTTTTCAAAATAACTGATATCAAAATAATCAAATATTTCTAATGAAGATATAGGGGAAAACAGTTATTTTGATGTTTTCTTTAAAACTATTCGGTAAATTTCTTTCTATTCTAGTCATATGTAAGCACTTTAAACATATTTTCAAAAAATGTAAAGAAAGATGGGGGTCACTGACTTTGTTTTCCATATACTGTGGATGTACTTTTATTTGTGGACATCAATTTTCGTGGCTTTCATGAAAATTACTATTTCGTGGGCACGTAAATTCGTGGTTTCCAATTCTATGCATTAACACTCTTTGGACAAAATGCATTTCGTTGGGAACTTAATTTCGTGGTTTAAGCAACCACGAAATCCACGAAAATTGGAACCCCACGAACAATAGTACTTTCACAGTACTTCAAAAAATAGTGATATCCATATAAAATATTTTTATCAGATTATTTCCCCTTTTCAAATATCCTTTTCCAAACTATTTAATTATCAAATTACAATACCTCATCTAATTAGATAAATACATGTAAAATGGAATCAATGTAGGTCCTTTGCATTTTGTTTCACTGGTACAATATTTATTGATACATTACATTACAAATAAAAATATTTGCATATTTAAGAAACAGATAATATCACAATAGTATAAATAATAAATTCAAAATGACAGAAGACTACCGATCTACTTTAATTGAATGACCCTAAAAGAATGCTAAAAATCCGTAAAAAGACATTGACGAAGATGGACGTTTGAAACCTAAGCTATATGGAAAACGTGACGATGTTAATCTCCCAGTTATTGATGTTCCTTTTCTTATCAGCAATATACCTACCTCTCCAGCCTATGGAGTGTACATTTCACATTTGATTCGCTACTGTTGAGCATATAGTTCATACATTGATTTAATGAATAAAAATAACAGGCTCCCGAGAGCCTGTATCGCTCACCTGGCCTTCAATTGCCGCAATCAAGCTCACATTGTAATATATACAGTTGAACTTCAGTCTCTCAAACGTTTGTAGTTTGAACAACACCAACTTTTTGAACTGTATTTTAAGTTTGATCAAGTTTTATTATATTTCTTTGTTGGGCTTTTTTGACAAAAACGTTCTTGCTAAGGACCACTTTCGACACCAGTTTTGAAGTTGAGACATCATTTTGTAAATGGCAGAGAAAGACAAATTTCAACACCATATTTTTAAGTTACGATATCAATATCTATTTGGAAAACAAATTTCATTGGTGGATATTTCAAATGATTTTGGGAGGGCTTTGGATGATGGGAAGGAGGTAAGGGTGTTTTTTTGTGATATAAGTAAGGCCTTTGATAGGGTATGGCACAAAGGTCTACTTTTTAAGTTGCAACAGTATGGTATCTCTGGGAACCTCCTCCGTTGGATTGGTAATATATCAGCGTGTCGTTTTGAATAATGGTTTCTCCGAGTGGAAACCAGTGAACGCAGGAGTTCCACAAGGGTCAATTTTAGGACCTCTTTTATTTATCTTGTTTATTAACGACATCGTGTCTGACATAAACGCTTGTATAAAATTATTCGCTGACGATACTAGCTTGTATCTTATAGTTGATTCGCCAGATAACACAGCTAGACTACTCAACGATGACCTGAGCAAAATTTACGAGTGGTCAAATAAATGGTTAGTTAAGTTCAACCCTCAAAAAACGGAGTCTTTATTAGTTTCTAGAAAAACCTTCAAACAGAATTATCCTCCTTTGTATATGGATAATTGTAATATCCAAGAAGTTACTAGCCATAAACATCTTGGTATGTTTTTGTCAAATAATGGCCAGTGGCATGAACACATTGATTATATTGTAAAAAAGGCTTTCCAAAGACTAAATATCTTACGTAAATTTCGTTTTATTCTAGACAGATTTACTTTGGAAAGAATTTATATTACATTTATTAGACCGATCTTAGAGTACGGTGATGTTATTTGGGATAATAGTATTCAGAGTCTTGTTAATAAAGTAGAAAACGTACAGGTCGAAGCTATGCGAATTGTGACCGGGGGACAAGGTTAACGGCTATCGATAGACTTTACAGTGAATCGGGATGGGAACCACTTGCTTCTAGACGACAGAATCATAAGTTAACTCTTTTTTACAAGATTTCAAACCAACTCACCCCCGATTACTTACAAAATCTTATACCGTTGTCCGTGGATAATTTACATAGACATTAGACACGACAATCAAATAATATTTCAGAAATCCGAACAAAAACTGCATTTTACTCTCAATATTTCTTACCTTCGACTGTAAAATTGTGGAATCGATTACATGAGGAGACTAGAAACTCCCAATCTAATAATATATTTAAACAAAAAATATGTAAGAAAAGCCAGAAATGCCCTGATTATTATAATGTGGGCACGGTTGGGTCAGATATTGCACACCCGATTGCGATTGAGAAGCAGTTCACTTAACGAACATCTCTTCAGTCGTAATCTGGTCGATTCACCCAATTGTTCATGTGGTCGATTAGAAACTACAGCCCATTTTTTACTAAATTGTCAAAAGTATGTGGATATTCGTAATGATTTGCTATTTTCAATTACATATCCAGTAAACATTGATTCCAAGCTTCTTCTGTTTGGTTCAAATCAACTTAACTTTTGTCAAAATAAAGATATTTTTCTTAGGGTGCAAAAATTTATTATGAAAAGTAAACGTTTTGTTCATTAATGATCAATAATCCATTTTGTTACTTTTTTATCATTATTATTATTTTTCCCACTTTTTGAAATTATGATGTGTTTAATTACAATCAGTGTCACAGGCGTGCAATTGCTATTTATTATGTGGTTCAACTTGTCGTACACAAGGAGACGGATTAATATAAGCTATTTAGCTTGTTTCCGAATCCTTTTTTTGGTTCAATATGTAATGTATGAATGTTATTGTATATGTTTGATAGTATTTGAAATAAATATGTTTAAACTAACAAATTTCATTGAAATTGGACTATGTTGAATTTTCCCGCCTTTTTTGCGGCCATTTTGAAAATGACGATCAACATACAATTTTCAACACCTGTTTTGAAGTCGCAACATCAATATCCATTTGGAAACCAAGTTTCATTGAAATCGGACAATGTTGAATTTTCCCGCCTGTTTTGGCGGCCATTTCAAAAATGGCAACAACAAACAATTTTTAACGTCGGTTTTGAAGTTGCGACATCAATACCTAATAGAAACCTTTCATTGAAATCAGACAGTGTTGATTTTTCCCGCCTTTTTGGAAACATTAATTTTTTTCACGTGAATCAACAGAATATTTTTTTCTCCAAAATTAACATTAATTTTTTAGGCAGAAAGCCCCCTTCAAAAATTTTTTTTCATCATTTTGGCAGCCAAAATATTTTTTTCACAAAAATTCAGGTCCAAAATATTTTTTGAAAAAAAAACCATAGCCCCCCTTCAAGTTAAATGGTCGTTCCCTTAATCATCTTCGAAAGTTTTGGAAATAAAAGACGAAAAATATGAAAGTTTTGAAAATTCCGTGAAAAAAGGTAGATCTTGATATGCTGAACCTTTTTGCAATTTACACTTGACCTCTATCTGTTACACTTTTTTAAATAGAAAATAAAAAGTGCACAAATTTTGAAAATTCTAAGGAAAAAGGGCAATAACTCCAAGACGGGTTTTCGGATTTTCTTTAAAATTGCAGAGCAGGTAGATCTCCTATGCTGATCACTGTTATCACCATGTCATATTTTTTCTTTCTGTAACGGTTTTTGAGTTATTTGCAAAAAACAGCAATTTACCCCTATGTTCTATTTTAAGTAACAGCAGCCAGGTTGTTTAATCTTCGGACTAATCGAACACAATTTTGAAACTGCATACCCTGGTGATGCTTCAGGCCAAGTGTGGTTACAATTGGCTCAGCAGTTTCAGAGGAGAAGATGTTTGAAATTGTTGACGGACGACGGACGGATGGAAAGTGATGGCAAAAGCTCACATGGCCTTTTAGGCCAGGCGAGCTAAAAAAACTTTGTACAAAAGGCTGCTTAGTCAGTGATTTGTTCAGCCTTTGTTACTTTCATCCCATCCTGAATTCTATGGCCGTCTACATCATTGAAAGATATGAGGTGTCTATGTCCCAAATATAAACGGATATTTTCAGCTAAATTTCACGTCTTCACGGATTTTAAATAACCGATTTTGACCAAACCATGAATTGACTCACTGTATAGTATAACCGGATGCGACTTGCGGAGCAGAGCATGCTTACTATTCCGGGGCACCTGATAACACTCTCGGTTTTAAGGACAGCTCTGACTGTCAGTTTTTTGTGATATCTTGTATATGATATTGTTAAGATTTAGTTTTGTCTTCGCTCATGATGTTAATGGTACCAATTGTCCCTGATAATGTTTGAAATTAAAAGATTTACAAAGGCCTTTCAAAATTTTACCTTGGTACTGTTTGAGGGTTAGAGAAGTAATACGTACAAAGGATTTTAATTGGTTTTGTCTTAGGGTTAGAAATAAAAATAACATAATCAGCTACCAACCATCTTTACCGTACTTAGGGTTCGAAATAATAATAACATAATCAGCTACCAACCATCTTTACCGTACTTAGGGTTCGAAATAACAATAACATAATCAGCTACCAACCATCTTTACCGTACTTAGGGTTCGAAATAACAATAACATAATCAGCTACCATCTGATCTTTCAAAACCATTTTTACCTCGTGTCGCTAGTGGAGCAGGACGTCGACATATATACCCTTCAGGAGCACCTGATGTCACTCCGTGTTTTCATTGGAGCTCATACTATAAGTGCCTTAGTTCTGAATGTCGTCCTTTTATTTCCATGCCTTGTGGCTGTCTAATGTCCTTGTTTTGTCTTTGTTTTTCTGTGTCCCCCTTCTTGTCATGTTTATGAACTTTGATTTTTGTAATTTTCAGATCCCTTATTCCTGCTGTATTCTACAATCGTTGTTTCCTTCCGTACGAGAGATAAATGTTCTTTATATATTTCAGTTATGATGTACTTACTTTTTGTATATTGCACATATCTTATATATTTATTATGCGAAGCTTTCTGGCAAATGATTTGATGTGTGTCCATTTATTGTTTGTATGTTGTTATTGTCTTCTGTTAGGCCTTTTTAGGGCAATGGATGACAGCAGTTATAGAAATACTATGATAGTTATTTTGTTGACGATACCGCATTCATGTACCAAAGAAAATATATATAGATGTAGCATTTTTCGGTATTTTGCCATGAATTCCGCTCACAACGTAACTTGGAGCCTTCTTGGACTTACTATGAGGTATGAGCAAAGCTCATCGTTGAAGGCCTCATGGTGACTTCAAGAAGAACAAAACCAAAACCGTGGTTCAATTTCTTTTTAACCATGTATTTATATTGCCTTTGTCTCACGTGCACTTACTCTTTATCCTTTTTATGACTAAAAGGCCATGTGAACTTTCGCCATCACTTTGCGTCCGTCGTTTGTCAACAATTTAAAAAATCTTCTCCTCTGAAATTGATGGAACCATTGTAACCAAACTTGGCCAGAAACATCATCAAGGTATGCACTTTCAAAATTGTGTTCGATTTGTTAGTTGGTCAAACAACATGACCTTCATTGCTAAAAATAGAAAATAGGGGTAAATTGCAGTTTTTTTGCCAATAACTCGAACACCGTTACAAAAATCTGACGCATGTAAAAATAATCAGCATGATGAGATCTACCTGCTGTGCAATTTTTAAGAAAATCTGAAAACCCGTCTCTGAGTAATAGCCCTTTTCCCGTAAAATTTTCAAAATTTTAATTTTTAATTTTTTTTTATTTTAAAAAGTGTAACAGATAGGGGTCAAGTGTAAATTGCAAAAATGTTCAGCATATCAAGATCTACCCACCCTGCCATTTTGGAGAAAATCCGGAATCCTTGTAGGAGTTATTGCCCTATTTTCACAGAATTGTTTAAATTTTCATATTTTTTTTCGTTTTTTATTCCAAAACTATAGGAGAAGAAGATTAAGTGTAAATTGATAAAATGTTTGCCATCCTGTGAGGACTTCAAAACTGGCGTTGAAAATTGTTCGTTGACCGCCATATTCAAAATGGCCGCAAAAAATGCGGGAAAATTCAACATTGTCCGATTTCATAAAATTTGGTTTCGAAATAGTTATTGATGTTGCGACTTCAAAACTGGTGTTGAAAATTGTTTGTTGACCGCCATTTTCAAAATTGCTGCCAAAGAAGAGGCGGGAAAATTCAACATTGTCCGATTTTAATGTAATTTGGTTTCCAAATAGAAATTGATGTCGCAACTTTAAAACCCATGTTAAAAATTAGTCCTTGACCGCCAATTTCAAATTAAATTGGCCACCAAAAAAAAGGCGGGAAAATTCAACATTGTCCGATTTCAATGAAATTTGGTTTCCAAATAGATATTGATGTGCGACTTCAAAACCGGCGTTGACCGTAATTTTACACAATGATTTCTCAACTTCAAAACTGGTGTCGAAAGTGGTCCTTAGCAAGGACGTTTTTTGTCACAAAAGCCCAACAAAGAAATATAGTAAAACATGATCAGACCTTAAATAAAGATATTGGTAGTGTTGATTGTGGCAACTGAAAGCCAGGTGAGCGATACAGGCTCCTGGGAGCCTCTGATTTGAACAGTGACCATTACAAAACATCACAAATATCCTTACCATAGACAGCATAATAAAAATGACAGAGCTTTTAACAACGCATTTATATTTTCACGCTTACATGACATTTTACAGTAGATACAAGTGCATACATTCGATAAACATAACAAACATGTACAAATTTCACCCATGAAAAAATCGACTTATTGTCCTTTTGTGCTGCAAGAAAATGCCCTTCTAATGGCTGAAATCTGAGCTAAAATTTAATTCAAATGGGTTTTTGACAGGTTTTATTTCGAAATTTAAAATTAAGTTCAAAAATATAAATATGTTGTGCGATGGCCACAAATTAACTACTGAACAAAATAAAATGGTATAGTTGGCCACGATTAAAAGGTATAAAACACAAAAATGTACAAATTAAAAAACACATAAAAATGACAAAAATGGAAAGAAAGGGAGGGAAAACTGCCCAACGTTTCGGCCTTGTGGCCTTCGACTAGGAGACTACCGGGCAAAATACGGAGAAGAAGATGGATATGAGGAGAGAAGGCAGACCTAATGGCGTGTCACAGATATTACCTGTAAAAATCGTGCCAAATCTTGAACTTAATCAAGAACAGAAATAAAACGTTAGTTATCTGTACTATGCAAATATCAAACTTCAATACATAAATAATTTTATAAAATAGACTGCTTTTTAACATTCATGCCAAAGGGTCGAGCAGTTCCAAGAAAATGGATGATTTTTTGTTCAAGGAACTGTCGTTGTTTTTCACCTGCACTAGTTTGTATAAGGACAGTTACATGCATGCCCAGTATGCTGTGGTTAGCTCGCCGAAAATGTTCAACTACTGGGCAATCCTTACCGTTGGTGACGCTCTGATTATGTTCGACAAAGCGATCACCCAATCTCCGGCAAGTCTCACCCACATAGATCATGTAACAGCGTTTACAGCCCACACACCCTTAATATGCACTACATTTTCAGTAGTACACGTGAAACCATTTTTTAGTTTGAAAACATTAGCCTGTCCTACTACTTCATCGGTTTCCCAAGTAAAAGGACAAGTCAAACAGCGAGATCGCTTACATTGCCTAGTGCCCTTATATTTACAGGGAGTTTTAGGAGTAGCACTCTTGAAAGAACTTGTAACAAGGTGCTGTTTTAGACTCTTCCCTTTTCTGAGGGCTGCAATGGGAGGCGAATCCTGGAAAACGGCCGACATATGTTCATCCTCGAGAACTACAGATTTGAAGTTGCGTATCAAAATGTTTTTGATAGCTTCGTTGTGAGTGGTATGTCAGGACCAACGGAACCCGGTCGTCGGTATTTCCCACCCTTTTCTCCATAGCCTCGGATCTCGTCACTCGGAAAACTGAATTCATAGCTCGATCAAAAACTTTGCTGGGGTAGAGTCTCTTAACAAAAAAGGATTTCATTCTGTTACATTGAGTCCTGAAGTCCTGCTCATCACTACATATACGACGGCAGTCCCCTAGTCGAAGGTCACAAGGCCGAAACGTTGGGCAGTCTTCCCTGCCTTTCTTTCCATTTTTGTCATTTTTATGTGTTTTTTAATTTGTACATTTTTGTGTTTTTTACCTTTTAATCGTGGCCAACTATACCATTTTATTAAAGTTAAGTACTATTGGTACAAACGATAGCTTAGACTGTTTTCTATATCACTATCTTATCTATATTTGAAGCCATTACTTCCTGGCCAACATCTAGGTTTTTTCTATAATTAAGGTCTTTCACCTCAGTGTGAAAGACCCTACTGTTATTCTTCGGATTATTATTATTTTTTTTTATTCTTTTTCTTCCGCCGCAACCGCTGTAAAAAAAACTACGCGACATATCATTTCGACTCTTGGTATAATGAATCGATATCACTGCGGGACTTCAAGACTCAGTCAAGCATATCGATCTATTTTTAGTAACGGAGTTATCTCCCCAATTACGGTTTATCTTGTTAGCAAATCTCCTCTGAAACCGTAACCGATATCAAAATTTTGAATGGGGGAAAATGTTTGATTCATCCTCAGGATGATTTTGTCATGCAAAAAAAAAATGTTTGGGTCGCGACCCCGGTTACGCGTTTTTGACCCCTTAATATGCAAAATTTTTCAAAGTCATCGGATTTCCACCAAATTTGGTTTCCAGGTAGCTCTCATGGTCCTAATAGCAAATCTGGGGTCAAAAAATTTTTTTCGTCCGCCATTTTCAAAATAGCCGCCATTCAAATTTTTGAATATCTCGAAAACGATAAAAAATTTCTGAAAACATTATATTGGAAAAATACTCCTCTCATTGAGATCTACATTTGATACATTTACATGAAAACTCTGCGACTAACCGCTTTTGAGTTATAGCCCTTGACGCGTTTCCGTAAATCAGTTTTTCGCGAATAACGTTTAAACGCTTACAGATAATATAGTAAACATATATATCTTAAGTGATCAGTGCGAAGAGACCTTCAATTTGAGTACCAGGTTGAAGGTCATTGGTTACCTTTGACCGTGACCTTTGACATTGTTAGCGGATAAACTCGGAAACCGTAACAGATAGCTGATTAAATGAAATGGGAAAGATGTTCATCTTCACGAGACGCAATTTTGTTATATTTGGTCCAAAGAGATTCGATGACTCTTTGTATGAGTTATTGTCCTTTGAAAGATTTTGAGTTTCCATTTTTGCTAAATACTCCCAAACGATAAGTGGTAGAGACCTGAAACCTTCACCTATGTTCATGGCAAGACATGACCTTTAAAATGATGTCAAGGTCAAAGGTAAATTTTGACCTTGACCTTTGACCTTGAACTTTGTTAGTGGATAAACTTGGAACCGTAATAGATATTTGGGAAAATGTTAGGTTTATTAAGATCTACATTTGGTACATTGGGTCCAAAATAATTGGACCACTGGTTTTGGACCTAGGGTCCAAAAACTGTTTTTCGGGGTCCGATTTTAGGTTTTTTGCTTATATCTCAAAAACTATGTAAGATACAAAGAAACTATAAGAACAAAAAATGTTCAGTTAAATATGGCCGAAAAATGGGGTCAAGGTCCTTAGCAACAACGTTATTTGCCATAAAAGTCTTTAGCAACCGTAGGCAAAAAGTTTTATAATGGTGTAAAGAGGAAATCAATGACATTGCCAACCGGAAGTGACTATCATGTCCATAGCAACAAGATATTTTTTCGAAAAAGTCCTTCACAACCGTTGAGAAAGATTTATAAAGGTCAGAGCTTTTGTTTACATCACATTTTTGACTGATATAGACAACAAAATCAAACTCAAACATGTTATCATGGTGAAAACTGGTGAAAGACCTTGCAATTGTTCTCTGCTCAATTGACTTTTTAATTATGACAGAAATTAATCTGCCATTAGTACTAGGTGTGCCCACCTTAATTCCAACTATTTCTTCACCATCCTTATAAACTGATTAAATG
>MJUU01033245.1:71604-88946 GCA_002080025.1 Modiolus philippinarum | reverse complement strand
GCCGCGGGTGTTACACCGGAAAAATGGCCGTACTTTTCTTAGCATGGTCATTGTTTTCTTTGTTCTCGTTTTGGCCGTGTCTTTGGACTTCGATTTATGTAAATTTCACTCCTTTGTTTCTTCGGTATTCTACTACCTTTGTTTGAAATGATGGAATGATCACTTCTATTTACTGCCTACGACCTTTCAATAGCAATTGCTGGTTTGCTGCTACAGGACAATCCCACAAAGGAATGAAGGTATAGCGCGCTATAAAACCGGTTTAACCCACCATTTCGTTTGAAATGCATGTACCAAGTCAGGACCAAGTTTTTTTCTAGCAAATATACCTGTTAGAAATTCAGTTTAGATAACATGTTCAGGACAAAGTTTTGCAAATATTGCCCGGCAACGTAAGTTTGTAGACATAATTGTGCTTGTAAGAGTAATTTGTCCGATGAGTTATTATGCGACCCCGCATCGATGACAAAATAAATGAATACATGTATGTAGCATTGATCAACATTAAGCAAGCCCATGTATCTATACGGATTTTGTCCTTTGTACATTTACTCTACATCCCTTTATTTGTTCAGTAAGGTGTCTCAGTGGTATTATTACGCCATTTTTGTTAAATATTTCTTCATTTAGGTATCATTCATTAAGAAATTTAGCAAAGTTGTTATCTAAAATGTAAAGAAATTCCCAAAGTATTTAAATTTTGTTTTCCTTATAACTTCTACAACATTTTAGTTACAAAAAGGTAAACTAAAACACATAGCTTGAAATCTGTTGCTGGATTTACAGTACACAGAAATTATGCAAGAGAGATAATTTGATAAAATAATTTCATATAGATATCACTAGAGAAGTTAACGTTTTGCAATTTATCTCTCGTATTTCAACGGTGACCCCTATCTTTCATTTCTTATATGTAAACTATATAATGCCCTCAAGACACATGCAAATGTATAAACACTTTCTATAATAGACCTTTTGACGATAACTGCGGGCCAGTCAGTGAGCATGTGTAACGTAAATATCCGGAAGGTGGGGCTTGGGGTAGAACAAAAGAATTTTCCTCCGGAAGTTTTTACTGTGTGTTCTCATGGACTACCCCGCAGTTAGCGTGAAAAGGTCTATAGATTTTAAAAGCTATCCTCTCATTTAATCATTTTTCCTATCATTTCTATGTAAAATCCTTAAATTTTCAATTTCAGTTTTTGGTGACCCCCAAATTTTATCTTATATTTTTAATAATGATACAAATATGTTTCTACACAGAAAATTTCACAAAATACTATTGAAACCACTGGGATATTTCTTGTAAAGAAGTAAACACATCTCGGGTTTCGGATTCTTTAATTTTTGTTGAGATTGAAACAAAACCATGATAACAGTTACAGTAGTCATAAGATAAACCTTCAAATGAGGTGCAAGGGTCTACAACCACATGTGTAAATAAATCACATCACATCAGAATTACATCATAACGTCATACTGTGTCAAACCTTTATTAGAAACTAAATAGAATCACAGAATCAAATAATCTACAAAATTTTGAAGCAAATCCGTCAGGCCAAAATATATCACCACCTGTCAACTACACTGATTTTTCTGGAGTGCCCAAAAGAACAATGAAAGTTCCCTCCAAAAATGCATGTGACCAAACTTACCAACCAATTTAAAGAAATACAAGGTTAAAGTATATAACATTAATCAACATAGAATGTAAACAGTAGGTAAATCTATAAATATTATTTAAAACCTGTTTGACATGTATGTATACATGTCCAATGTAAACCTAAGCACATGGTTTAAACATAAGATGTTAATTTCACAAACTTATTAATTTATCAAGAAAACCTAATCAAAAAGTAATTAGAACTAATTAAATGAATTATATACAAATTGACCTAAATTTCTCTCTGCCACACTATAATAGGAAAATAATACCTGCAGACACCTGAAATTGTGTAAGTGGACATACTTTGTAGAAATACTTTGCATTGTATTAAACATTAAAGTTTTTCTACTGTTCTGTACAAAAAACAGATTAAATGAGTTGTTCTTTTCCAGATCTCTGAGTTTTGGTTTGAAAATTCAGTGTTCACCAAAGAGTAACGTTTGTTCATATCATTACAATTTCAAGACCTGTTCGATTGTGCGGAGAGAATCTCGAGCTCCTTCTTTTAAGGTTTCTTGAAAAAAGAGTTCCCATTTAAGCTTCAATTCACGGCAACAAAAATGGAAATCAGTTTTGAATACTTTATTAAATCAACTATATCCTCGTATCCAGGTTTACTTATGTCTATTACACTGATTCCAAGTTAAATTTTTGGTTTTTAGAACCAGCAATAATTTTTGACATATGTATGTATAATAAACCAATGTATAATGTGCTGTGACATGCTTCTTTCCTTACATGGCATCATATTGCTTTTCATTTTAAATCAAATAAAGCACTAGACAAACTCTTCATTCAGCAGTACATTACACAGATGAAGTGATTTCTGTTTTCAAATGGTATAAAAATATAAGAGGCCATTTTCCCTCGTACAAAGCTCTTTCTTTGCGTATCTCTAAGACCGTTCTCCATCAGCACTTTTTAATACAAGGATTTTAGGTCTTGCAGTGTTGTTTTTTCTTCATGAAAGCGAAATAAGCTAAAACAAAACTGTTCTTCCGGCATTTTACATTGTTTTGAATTCAAACCCATTATATATGACTTGATTCAACTATCACGATTCCTAATGTGGAAAATTGTTAACTTAATAGAAATAGCAAAATGTTATCAAACAGATGGAAGATTATATGCCAGGTTTGTGTTTCTAGACAAAAATCAATGCCATGGACGATACCTATGTAAACAAACTGATTGTAATTAACTTTTATGTTATGTAAATATTACAATTAGGAAAGATCCTAAACCTGATTCTAGAAGCTATTGGTATTGGTTTTTGTCGATAATTATAACAACGTTAGTTTTTTATGCTTATTAGAACAACATGAACATATTATGCGATATTAAGTGGAGATTGCGTTAAACTGAGGTTAGCACACGCTTTTCAATACGCAAACGCTGATATCTATAGAGAAAACATATGAAAGAATTCAGACGTAAAAAAACATACGTATTTAACTTGTTTTCGAACTGGCCTTGATACACCGAAGTAATACGTCACTGGGAAACACTTCAAAAGGTTCAGAAACAAGACGATATGACGGCAACAAAATCTTTAACAAAACAAACAACACGGTAAAGCAAAGAAAGGAACATATTACAAAAGCCACACAAATAAAGCTAATTTTATTTCAAATAACGTCATATTTTCGTCACAATACCTGACATTAAGGCAAAGTGAAATTTCAAACAGTGATAACTAAATGATTCGAAACACGAAAAATGAGAACGAACTTTTCAGAAAGATTTCACTATATTTGAAGAATTTGACACTGCAGATTTCGATTTTCTTTCCGTTTTAACTCAATGACGCGTTACAGATGTCATACACAAAGAAAAACATGCTTATCCCTTCGGGGCAGTTTGTGTCCCACTTTTTTAAGAGTTCAGACTAGGAGCGTAATGTTTGTAATTGTTGTATGTATTATTCTGTAAATGTATTATGTCTTTATAATGTCCCTTCGCATGCACGAATTTTTCTTACGAATCATTAAAATTTAAAAGATTTGTAAAACTAACACGAATTTTTGCGAATAAAACACATTTACGAGTGAATTACGATTTTTTACGATGAGTTGCGAGTATGAACGATTTGATCATAGCCTTTACAGATAACTAACAAATTATTTGCGATAACTTAACGAGTTTTTACGAATATCTGACATTTGTTACGAGTGTTTCAAGAACGGCAACAATTTTTCATTTGGGGTAACATTTACTTGAATGAATTTCAAATTATATAACCTCGTGTAGTCTTAAATGCACATTTCGGGAGATGAGTAATGTCCTTCCACAAATAAACTTTATTTATACAAACCATTCCTCGACTTTTCTTCCACAGCGACAGAGGGAAAAAAGATAAAACTGACATCTTCATAACTTTTCCATCCTACTTTTAGCGGGAGGATTCAACTCGGATTGAAGTGCCGACCCAATCTTATTACTAAATCGTTAAAATGCGTAAAATACTCGCATTTATTTGTAAAGAACTCTCAAAGTATTCGACCAAATTCTGAAAGTGACCGCATATATGCTTAAAATGCTCACGTGAATGCGGTTTTATCCGTACATCAATCGCAAAACGACCGAAGACTAATCGCAATAATTCGTAAATAAATAGTAAAATATTTTAGGAACGAAACTTTATTGCAAATTTTTTACGATTTATTGCAACTGGTAAACGATGACTTACTAATTGGTAAAATTGGGTTGCGAGCACTTTACCGGGTGAAATAATCGATAAAGATTCGTGCACATTCGTATAAAATTTTTTGACATGTCAAAAGTGTTTCATGTCATTACACGAATCGACACGAATATCTGCGAATGTCTACGAGATATTCCCGGCACCTGAATCGGTTTTCAGGGGCTTCGGCTACAGAGCTGCCGGGCGCGTCCCCAGGTGGTGGATAGGGGAATGCCCTGTCTATGCGGGGTAGTCAGGTCATAATACGGAAAGCCTGACCGCGAACCATTGTAGCCAAACTGTGTCGAGAAACGCCACGCTCCATGCAGTATAAAGACCCCTTCTATATTTCTCTAAAGAGAGTAGACGCACTGGGTGTCGCATGGAAGGCTAAATTTCCCGCCCCTACCCATTTCTCCAATTTTACAGTGGCAGTCAAAAGTCGTTGCCCAGGTTGTCCCTTCCACCTTATTTCTTTCTTCTGATACTTTCAATTTTTGAATTGATTAACTTGTTCTCGTCCTGATATAGCTGAAATATTTCTCATTGGACGTTAAACTCTAACTAATCAATCAATCAATCAATCTACGAGATATTTACGAATATCGACAAGTTAGATGCATGCGAACAACTACGAATTGATCATTCGTGAGGATTCGTAAGAAGTATTCGTCTATGTGAAGGAGGTATCTATAGTATAACTAATTGACCGTCGTGAATATCAATAAAAATGTCACGAGTGCCGAACAACGATTTGTGACCGGAGGGTCAGTCCGTACATGAAAATCTGCATTGTTTTACTACCAGTACCTCCTCGTCCGGGGATCGAACCCTGGACCTTTTGCTTCGTAGCCAGCCTCGCTACCGAATGAGCTAAAGAAATATTCCGTTAGCTCAGTCAATTTTTACTGGCTATATATCTACTACCTGAATACAACTCAGGTATGCATCTCCGTGACATTCCCTCCCACCAAGAGTCATCATACTCGCCGCATGTATGATTCTTCACAAACTACAACTGCCAGTGCCCGGCTAGTTTTCTTGTTCTATCCATATTGGGTCTTTTAGTTGGAGCGCCAATGTGACCGGAGGGTCAGTCCATACATGAAAATCTGCATTGTTTTACTACCAGTACCTCCTCGTCCGGGGATCGAACCCTGGACCTTTTGCTTCGTAGCCATCCTTGCTACCGAATGAGCTAAAGAAATATTCCGTTAGCTCGGTCGATTTTTACTGGCTATATATCTACTACCTGAATACAACTCAGGTATGCACCTCCGTGACAGATTTAACTTTGTTCCGAAACGAGTTTAATCCATTGCGTTGATCGACATGAGTGATATTTTTATTGATATTCATGATGGTCGATTAGTTATGCTTTTTATTATATAGATTTTCTACTCAAAAATCGAGATTTTAGATGTGGATTACTTTTTTCATTTCAATACGCTAGGATACTTGACGACGACATTGAAGATATATTGTGACGTCACTTCATTAAGACGTCATCCGGTGACTAGAAATCATTTATTTTCGCCGGTGGCAATATGACATTTATTTAACTGAGAAAACTCGATAAACCACCGCTATCTATAAAATAATAATTGATTTAAATTGTTTATATGCAAACGCCTACTGAAGCAACAACCTAGCTGAAAAGTTCACAAGAAACAATAAAGAGATATGGATGGCAATATAGTAGAAGCACAAGTAGAGACCACAGAAACATGAGAGAATGGATTTGTTATTTTTAAGTTGATGGTACTTAATTCGGTGCTTATTTGGCTCATTCTGGTGTTGAGATTTTACTCTTCAGAATTTATGTGTTTATTATCGAAACCACTATTATACTTTTGTGTTGTAAAGAATGAAGATCCGTTTGATTTGATAAATGTACAGAAACTAGAATAAAAATTACGATTGCTCTTTATAAACACTTGTGAGGTATTCAAACAGAAAAGCGATGGGTTTACAAATACTGTTTTTAAAACATACTCTACACGGAGCCACTTAATAAAATTTCCTTTTTAACATTTTTTATGCATGTTTTGTTTGTGAAAATGCAATAAGCTTTACTGTTGATCATGAAAGATTAAATTTTTGTTCAAATTATGGTATTTTTTGGAAAATGTACCAAGTGACATTGCTACCCCATTGCCCACCTGGAATTCGCTGCGGGATAGTGTTTGTTTACATTTAATGCGAACCGTTCTACATTGCTAGGAAAACAAAGGTATAAATGGAAATTACACTCATCTTTAAATGATACTCCTGTCCAGGGAACTGTTTTACCTAGAGTCATATTACTTGGGGATGAATTGTTCACATGACTAATGCATTCATGATATGTGACAATGTAATTACTTGTAGAAATAGCAAATGTCATTCAGTGTAGTGTAAATATTTAAACACGGAATACATATGTACATTGATGTGAGATTGTAACAAGCTTTATATTTCCAGGAAAATCAATGTCACAGACCAAATGAAAACAATCTATTCAAGAAAATCCGGTAAAATTAAACTTGCTTTTTGCTTTTACTGTCGATAAAAGTAACTTCAAGAACGGCTATAATAGTTCAATTGCTTAATGGTTTGCTTTCTTGCTTTCGTTTATTTATTTTATTTACTTTTTTCCTTTTTAGCTTCACCGAATAAAAATGTCTATTAGGTGGAAACAGATATAACATTTTTGAAAGTCAATGTACTTATTGCAGTGTATTTTTTACTAATATCAGAAAGCGTCAATCATACATCTGACGGTAAAAAAATTCCGTTGACTAGCATTCGAACAGGCGCATGTAAACGGATATTTGAGACCATGAAAACAAAATGCTCCACAAAAGGTAACTGATTAACCTTTGTCCTATAATTTTTAGTAAATAACAGTACAATTTTTGAATTGTCGTAAAGAAAAGTGAAAGAAATTGCAAGTTTCTCACGTAAGCATAGAAAAAGTAAAGATTAGTCATTCATCGGTAGTGAATAAAATTTAATTTGAAAAAGCCCGTGTATTTTCTGGTTTTTACGCCTGCACATTTGTAAATAACGTTATTGTATCTCTTGAATATGTAAGTGGATGTGCCAATTTAATTTAATGCTTTTTTATTCATGGAGAATTGCTAACAACCAGAAGGCCACGAGTAGCTCACCTCATGATGTACCAAACACAGACAACACCAAGTGATATACCTATATATGTTGACAATTAAATGCACATATGCCTAGTTTTCACTTGCGATCTATTCTTTTATAGTCCTGATGAAAAAATAAGGTAACGAATTGCGTTATGTTAAAACACGTTATGACCAATTTAAATAAAAGTGGTTTGGAAGGTTTTTTATTGAACAAAATTGAAAGAAAGTATTAATTGGAACCGATAAATGTTATTTCCATTCCTCAGTTATTTTCCAGTCCTAAAATTGACACTTATTTCTAGTAATAAAATTGACTTAATTTTTTGTACTAAAAGTGACTGAAAGTTTCAGTACTAAATACGACTGAAAGTTTCAGTACTAATAGTGACTGAAAGTTTCAGTACTGAATGTGACTTAAAGTTTCAGCACTAAATGTTACTGAAAGTTTAAGTGCTGAATAACTAAATACCAAGGTTACTGTGAATTTAAATTCTGCATATGAGCATTTCGACAAGTAATGTCTCTTCAGTGCTGATAAAATCTAAACGTTTGGAAGACCATAAACTCAAAGATGTTAAAAAACTAATAGAGAACAAATACGAAATATGATCTAAATGTAAAGCCAAAATCAGCTTAGGACAGAGATTTGCATGTGGGAGATACTCCTTAGTTTTCAACAAAATTTAACAATTTTTTTTTAGTTTAAAATGTGACTGAATGTTTCAGTACTAAATGTGACTGAAAGATCCAGTTCTAAATGTGACTGAAAGTTTAGTTCTTAACGTGACTGAAAGTTTAGTACTAAACGTGACTGAAAGTTTCAGTACTAAACGTGACTGAAAGTTTCAGTACCAAATGTGACTGAAAGTTTCAGTCTAAATGTGACTGAAAGTTTTAATACTTAATGTGACTGAAAGTTTTAATACTAAATGTGACTGAAAGTTTTAGTACTAAAATGACTGTAATAATGAATGTCTATTATTTTCAACATTAAAACCATACAATTTTTTCAGTACTAAAAAATTAAAGGTAAATTCCAGTTCTGAAGAATGACTGTAAATTCCATAACTGCAATGTTTAGTACTGAAAGTAACTTCCGTTTACATTCCTGATAAGATGCATAAATTAAATGTAATGAAAATATATGAGAATAGAATGTACGGAATGATGATATTTCATACCAGTACCAAATAAAGTGGCATTAAAATACGTGAAAAATGTAGGTAAATTGTTGGTAGTATTACATAGGAGGAAATTTTTTTATTGACAAATAAATAATTTTCTATAATTTCTGTCCAGTTTTCACATTGCCTTATCGATGATGAAACATTTGATGTCTTCTCTAGAGTGAGAACAAGTCTCGTGAATTTCCCGCAAATTCTGTTTGGAAAACAATCCTCTGCGTTTTGCATTCAGTCATTCGAGAAACAGTATCTAAAACTTAAACAAGTTAATAATGAAATCTCTCACATCTCTAAAAATTAATTTTCAAATGTTTAATAGCTCTGCAAGCCTTGCTTTCAAACATTAAAAAAATTATTGAACTCGTTGTAAGAAATTTCATAATCAACTATTTCTAGTTTTCGAAACTATATATTCACATTAGCATCTTCCCAAGTAAAGTGTTTTGGTCCATGTCTTTCCCCACAAACGTTTGTTGGAATGACACGGACCTTAAGGTGGTTCGGCAGTATTCGACCATTTTGATTTTACGTTTAATGCTTTAATAAGTATTTTTTATTAAAGAAATATACCCACGCAATATACTAATATTTTAAAATCCTAGCAACATTTCGCTGAAAACAAAAATAATGAACCCAGAAATTACATTTTGTTCGAATATGTATGACATCTTAAACCCATAATTGAACTTCATAATTGAAAAAACGTCATGGTTTAGCGGGAAACGTTTTTTTAATTTCAATTTTATCGTCAAATCTCGATGTCACATGACAAAACTAACAAATTCTATTCACATGTGTAAAATATGCAGGTTTGTCTTTCTGAAAATTGTTGAAAATGGAAAAAGCAATTTGAATTTTTTCACTCACATTTCGTTCAAAACCTAGGTATCAAGTCATTCAGAATCTACAATTTACCAGAGCAACAAATTTGACATGGCACATTATCGTTATGTATAACACTTTGGTATATTTTAGAACGAAGTCATAGTTAAAAATTTACAATCTTCAATATTCTAAAATAAGATATGCCATATATTTATGTATTCAGTATTTTTGACGTAAGTCACATCATCCTCAATGTATAAAATTGTTATTATTACAGAAAAGGCAAATATTGATGAAGTATTACCAGATTTCTAGATCAAAGCAATGCCATTGACCATAATAATGTCAGCAACTGATGGTAATAAGGGATTTTTGAGTCGTGTTCAGTCCGGAAACAAATCTATATTATACGAAAAAAATCTATACATCAACACCTACACTAATTAATGAACACTGTTGAGCTAAGGGTTGTCAGTCGTGATTTCAGCATTTCATCATGAAAATTAAAAAAAAATGCCCTAATTTCATTTTATTAGACCTAAAAACAGATAGAAAAATAATGGCCCCAAAATTTTGTTATCATAACTAACAAATCATGGCTATAGGAAATATGTCAAAAAAAGTTGCAATGAAAAATAATGACCCTCAATGGTAATATAGGTTGGTTTAATAAAAGCTTGCAAAATACATAGCTATGGTGTAATTTGATGAATAATTCTTACCATATACATGTATTGCTATTTGTTAGTTGGTTGGGTCATGAAATGTCATTCTGACCTTATTCTTACAGTTCTTATTCTTCGGTTCTCACTTACCTTACAGATTTCATGGATGTGGAATTAGTTGCTATTAATAATTATGATCATTAATGGCTGTTGTGGTCACGTTGGGTCATATAATGTCATTCTGACCTTATGCCTGCAGATTTCATGGCTATGGAAATAGTTGCGGGAAATAATATATGACCATTAATGGCTATCTGTGGTCAAGTTGGGTCATAAAATGTCATTTTGACCTTATGCTTGCAGATTTCATGGCTGTGGAAATAGTTGCGATTAATGATTTATGACAATTTATGGCTGTCTGTGGTCAGGTTTGGTAATAAAATGTAATTTTGGCCTTATGCTTACAAATTCATGGCTGTGGATTTAGTTGCGATTAATAATTATGATCATTTGTGGCCATCTGTGGTCAGGTTGGGTTATAAAATGTCATTATGACTTTATGCTTGCAGATTTCATGGGTATGGAAATAGTTGCAATTAATAATTATGATCATTTATAGCTATCTATGGTCTGAGGTTGGGTCATAAAATGTCATTATGACTTTATGCTTGCAGATTTCATGGCTGTGGAAATAGTTGCGATTAATAATTATAATCATTTATAGCTATCTGTCGTTTGAGGTTGGGTCATACAATGTCAGTCTGACCTTATGCTTGCAGATTTCATGGCTCTGGAAATAGTTGCAATTAATAATTATGATCATTTATAGCTATCTGTGGTCAGGTTGGTTCACAAAATGTCATTCTGACCTTATGCTTGCAGATTTTATGGCTGTGGAAATAGTTTCGATTAATAATTGTGATCATTTATAGCTCTCTGTGGTCTGAGGTTGGGTCATAAAATGTCATTACGACTTTATGCTTGCAGATTTCATGGCTGTGGAAATAGTTGCGATTAATAATTATGATCATTTATAGCTATCTGTGGTCTGAGGTTGGGTCATACAATGTCAGTCTCACCTTATGCTTGCAGATTTCATGGCTGTGGAAATAGTTGCGATTAGTAATTATGATCATTTATAGCTATCTGTGGTCAGGTTGGGTCATAAAATGTCTTTCTGACCTTATGCTTGCAGATTTTATGGCTGTGGAAATAGTTGCGATTAATAATTATGATCATTTATAGCTATCTGCGGTCTGCGGTTGGGTCATACAATGTCAGTCTGACCTTATGCTTGCAGATTTCATGGCTGTGGAAATAGTTGCGATTAATAAATATAATCATTTATAGCTATCAGTGGTCAGGTTAGGTCATAAAATGTTATTATGACTTTATGCTTGCAGATTTCATGGCTGTGGAAATAGTTGCGATTAATAATTATGATCATTTATAGCTATCTGTGGTCTGAGGTTTGGGTCATAAAATGTCATTATGACTTTATGCTTGCAGATTTCAAGGCTGTGGAAATAGTTGCGATTAATAAATATGATCATTTATAGCTTTCTATGGTCTGAGGTTGGGTCATAAAATGTCATTATGACTTTATGCTTGCAGATTTCATGGCTGTGGTATTGTTACGAGTAATATTTATGGTTTTCTGTGGTCAAGTTGGGTCATAAATGTCATTCTGACCCTATCTTACAGATTTATTCTGACCATTTATGTTCTCTGTTGGTTGGTTGGTTATAATATCCTTAGCTTTTCCTCAAAACAGCCCAAAGTGATTATTTATTAACAAACTTGTTCTCGTCTTGATATAGCTGAAATATTGCTTAATAGACGTTAAACAATATTCAATCAATCAATCAATTCTCAAAACAGTAACAACCATATAAGTTAAGGATTTCAAGGAAATAGAAAAATAGAAAAATGGTCAATTCATTTAATATTGAATTGAATTATTTCAATTATAAAACTAATCATAATTAATTTTTTTTCTACAAAGGGTAAACCCATGTTCACCCCCCCCCAAGTAAAAATGCATAAATGCCACCTTGTTGATGTGTTTGTGCCTACTGGTTGTTTAAAAGTGCATACAATTCACACCTTTTTATATAAAAAAAGTTGGGTTTCAATGTTGAAAATCAGTGTCCTACACAACTTAATTGATCCCCACTAATCCCGTCAACTTCACGTCTTGTCAGCTTATAATATATTGGTTTGTCATGTTTATATTTTTAGCAGTTGAATAAACATTTGATTCCTATAATCATATATTACGTTAAATTCCATATATAAAGCATATTTTTAAATATTTCCGTACGTCAATCTCATAGACTTTAAAATCTCATAACCCCCGTATGGAATCTTCAAGAACATGACAAAAACCAGAACCGGAACTTGTAGTTTTCAAAGACTTGAAAATCGCATACGACAACGCCACAAAACTAAAGAACTAGCAGTGTGAACCCCTAAAAACTTAGGATTCATCAGGTCCTCCGGAAGGGTAAGCATGATCTACTCCACTCATGGCAACCGCCTCACTGTCAGTGAAAAGTCCGGCTCACAGTCGGTATTTATCAGTCCATAAATAAACCCAAGATCTATCTGTAGAGATTTATTCTCATCTGTGAAAGAAAAACCATTTTAGCGGTATGTCAAATCATGGTGACGGACGCAAATGTTAAAATGCTAAAGTTAAAAAACTATGTTCCCCGCTGGCGGCCATCTTGGATGATGTTCAGGCCTGACGAATATCTTTTTCGAAAGTGTCCACATAAGGACTATAGTGACCAAGTTTGCTTATGATTGTACTTGTAGTTTCTGAGAGGACCTTTGGATGTGTTTTCTATAAAGTCCAATATTAAATTTATGTTCCCCGCTGGTGGCCATCTTGGACGAGGTACAGACATGTCGGAATCAATTTTTAAAGGGACTACCCAAGGACTACTATCACCAAGTTTGATTCCAGTTTGCCCAGTTGTTTCAGAGAAGATCTTTGAATGAAAAGTTTACGACGGACGGACGGACACCGGATGCCAAGTGATGGCTTTAGCCAGGTGAACTCAAAAGTGCGCCATGCATAACATTTATGTCATTTTCGTTTGCTATTGTATACCCTTATACTATTAATTGATTGATTGATTGATTACGAAATAAAACATGCCTTTTGTCCTAATTTTCGTCTTTCGTCGGGCGACTCAATGACAAATATTTGTAGGCAGACAATGCCCGCTTCATGTGTTGCTTCAATGACATATTTTGGCTGCGATCGATGTTGCTCAACATTTTTGTCAAGAATACCGCTCTAGGGGCCTTATTGATCTCGCTTGAGGGGGTGGATATTGTTCACTTCTGGTTGAAGACGCTCGGGCGACATCAAGATGTAGACAGGAATAAAAGCCCTGTCCTTGATAAACTGGAGTTTTCTATGTATCGTGTGCGTTTTTGTCACTTTTACTTTCACTCCATATATTTTCATTTTTTCTATGAAAGTACTTAAATGTCATTTTAGAATTGGATTGAGTTGCTTTTTCAAATATTTTAATCCCGATCGTTAATTATATTCTTACGTTTGATGTAATATGTATGTATATACTTTTAACTTTTATCGCAGTTCAGCCAGAATTTTAACTTGATCGTATATGTTTGCTTGTTTCCATTTTGTTCTTTTTGGGGGCCATTTAGGGCTGGCTATATGATGTGAGGTTCCTCACTGTGTTGAAGACCGTACAATGACCCCTAGATGCTTTGTTTTAAGTAGTTTTAACCTGGAGATTGGATGTTGTCTCCTTGACATTTACCCCGTTTCCTTTCTTTTTATATTTACACAAACTGCTGCACAACACTCTTCATTTTACTTGTAATGCTGTTGTGACATGGGTATTATATCTGCAGAAATGTCTATTTTTCTGTCATACCGAGTTCTAGTATTTAGATACACCAGCTGTTGTTTGTCCGCCCTATGTCACAAACATGTCCGCCCCATGTGACCAAGAATGTACTTCAACGTCATAATTTCATTACGTTTTGGCTTTATGACGTAACGTTTTCTATACTGTAGCGTGGTCCGGTAAATCCTTATACTAGAGATCGGATATGGTCTATTGACACTGCTTATGCGACGGACGTAAAGATTTTAATTATGACGTCACTTGATTGAAAACACAATTTTGTGTCATTTGCTTTGCAGTGTTCAAATACAAAAACATAAAAAAATTCTAACAAACACTTTTCTTGGAAAAACATTTACATGTAGATATATGTATGACCTGAATCTAACCTTCACTAACAACTTGTTTGTGTTTTCAGAGTTAACAACTGATACATTAACACCATAAACCGCGAGAATAAAACGAGTACGTAAATGGATTCTCTGGTGACAAACCCTCGTATCATGTGGATATTGAAAATTATCAGGTATTTTGACAAGTCATCTTTATTTACAAGAAAGATTTATCTTTTCCATATCTGATTTCACTGTAATTTAATATAACTATTCATTTCAGATAAAATGGTTTCATGAAAGATGATCAGGCAGGGAGTGTTTCCGGAGAAGGTCCGCAGAGACTTGTAGTTTTCTTTTCATGTATGAGTTTCCTCATGGGGGGGTCCAAGGAATCAAATAATCATTAAATTTTTGCCTTGGTAATCAAATAATCAGTTAATTTTTACCTTGGTAAACAACAAATTTTTGGCTTAGTAATCAAAAAGTATGTAAAATGCAAGCTAATAATCAAATAATCATTAAATAAATGCCCTCGAAATCAAATAATCATTAAAAAAATGCCCAAATTCATAAACTGATGAATGAACTCCATCTTATTGATGTCTGGAGACTTAAACATAACATGAATATGATATGAATATGAGAGGAATTAAAGTGTGAAGATAAGCATTTTACTATAAACTATCAGTTGTTATGGGAGATGAAAATTAGGGTGTCAGCCATCTCTGCTTCATCCTTTAAGAAAAAAGAACAAGATAAAACCGAGAAAAATTTACAAAACAGAATCTTGCAATTGAATGAGCAGTTTAATAACTCTTCTTTAGATTATATAAAGGTTGAAATAGAGAAGGCTGAATCAGATCTAAAAATCATGAGGGAGCAAAACGTTAATGGAATTATAACAAGAGCAAAGGCAAGGTGGCAAATTGAAGGTGAAAAGAGTACACGTTATTTCTGCAATTTAGAAAAAAATATTATGTTGAGAAAATTATACTTAAGATTATTCTTGATGATGGTCTAGAGATTACAGACCAGGATACCATTCGCCTAGAGCAAATGAAGTTCTATTAACGCTTGTATTCGAGCTCTGGACCTATTTTCGATGAATCACATTCAGAAATTTTTTGTAATTATAATAATAATTTTATTAAAAAAACATCTAATGAAGATAGAATCATGTGAAGGACACCTAACTATGCAAGAATGTCTTTTTTCACTTAAAAATATGAAAAATTTCAAATCACCAGGGATAGATGGTTTTCCAGTAGAATTTTACAAATTTTTATGGAATGATATCAAAATTCCTTTGGTGAGATGTTTGAATGAGAGCCTGGATGCAGGTAAATTTTCAACAAGCCAGCTACAGTGGCTTATTACATGCATCCCAAAGGAGGGAAAACCAAAACACCATTTAAAAAACTGGTGATCTCTAACTGTCCTTTGTGTTGACCAAAAAATAGCTTCAGCAAGTATTGCTAATAGAATTAAACCTGTTTTAAAAAACATTATTAGTGATACACAAAAAGGCTTCCTTAAAGGTAGATATATAGGTGAATGCACAAGATGAACGAGGAGGACATTCCAGGTCTCTTAGTTTTAATTGATTTCGAAAAGGCCTTTGATACTATTGAGTGATCTTTTTTAGAACATACATTAGATTTTTATGGTTTTGGACCTAGTTTTAAAAAATGGATAAAATGTCTATATACTGATATAAGTAGTACTGTTTGCTATAATGGACATGTCTCAGAATTTTTCTTTCTAGAAAGGGGGTGCGTCAAGGGGATCCTCTATCCCATACTTATTCATACTTGTACTAGAATTGCTCAGTGCTGCCCTAAAAGATAATCCCCATATAAATGGTATACAAATTTGTGACTCGGAGTTTTTACTTAGTCAATATGCAGATGACTCTTTACTTGTTTTGGATGACAATCCAAAGTCACTTAACACCTCTATATTTTTTTTATAAATTTGCTGAATGTAAATCTGGATAAGACAGAAGCCATATGGGTTGGTTCAAGAAAAGGATGTATGAAAAGATTCTGCCAGAGAAAAATTTATCTTGGAATTGGTAAATTCAAATTATTAGGTATGTTATTATTAGGAATGTTATTATTAACGGGTATGAGAATGGAGGCTTGAAGATGCCACATATAGAATCGTTTTGCTATGCGTTAAAATTTACGTGGCTCCATACACTTCTTGATCCCCTTAATTTCTCTCCATGGAAAATTTTACTGTTGGGACATATCCAAAAATGGGGTGGTGATAAGATATCCTGGTAAGAAAATGCAATCCTTTCTGGAGGGATATCCTTGTTAACTTTTCTAAACTTAAACAACATGTTAATTGTACAGAGGCTGTTGATATCCTGAGTCAACCCATATGGCTAAACAACAATATTAAAATCAATGGAAATGTGTTTTTTACCCTTCATGGTGTGAAAATAACATATTTTACATTTAAGATATTGTAGCAGAAGATAACATATTTTACTCATGGGAGGAATTGAAAATTAAATTTCATCTTCAGAATAATTTCATGCAGTATCACAGTGTATTAACTGCTATCCAAGTACTTGGAAGAAAATAATTTTAGAGGGAGGAAAAATTGACGATGTTAAATGTAAATTTATACAAAAAATTAAGGGGGGTCTAAATTATGTAAATATTTTTATTCATTATATATTGAGAATATCAAAGCAAATCCCATAAATATTTAGGAAAAATGGGAAAATGAATTACATTTAAAGGACCAAGAATGTTGGGATTATTTGTTTCAAATTCCTTTTCAAGTAACAAAAGATGCAAAGCTACAGGCTCTCCAATTTAAATTATTACATAGAATTCTTCCAACAAATTCCTTTTTGTACAAGTGCAATCTGAAAGAGACTGAGCTGTGCTCCTTTTGTTTTGAAACAAAGGAAACATAATTCATATCTTTTGGGAATG
>MJUU01033245.1:38106-52559 GCA_002080025.1 Modiolus philippinarum | reverse complement strand
CTCTGGTCCACCAGCAGTGGCATCGGCCCAATGATTCAAAATACAAAAAAATACCAAAGTTGCATTAAAACAGTAAATTTCGTTATGCTGTAGAAATTACTTTTAAAGCGATTTGCCAATTAACGATCTTGTTTCCGTTCATTATTTTTTTCAATCGGAAGGGAGAATCTCAATCAAATACAGACCATGTGAAACCAGACAAGTCGTAAGATTTACCATGAAACTCGGCGGATAAAAAATGACGGACGTTATACCGGGAGAAAAACAACGCAAAGTCATATACCGCCAAGATATTATTGTGTGGTATATTTTTTACAATTTTTCTCAAATATCTCAAAATACTAGCACATGGACCCCCTATTTCCCTTGGCTTTCGGAAGAAGGTCACGGAGTGAATCAATGCCAAATTATGAAGAAAAAATCAATAGTCAATTTTTTTTATATCTCGATTTCAATCCATAAATTGACTATAATCAACATTACGTATACAAAAAACACCAAAAATAAGGGATATATCTTATGTTGTTCATAGGTTTTATCAAAATCATTTAAATGAGCAATACAGAACAAAATAACAGACCTGAAATAGCCCAAGTACTTTGAAAATTACAAACATTTTAAAAATTTTATGAAAAACGCAAATTATTTGGTTTTACCCCAAAATTAGTGATTTTCAACGTTAAATATCTCAAAAAGTATGTCATAAAAGTATGGTTTTCTTTTCATATTTGGAATCCTTATATCGAAATTAACATTAAATCGGATTTTAGTGAAAAAATCAATATGGGATCTATACTGTATCATATGCCCTTTCAATAAGTGTGTAAATCGTAAAGTCAAATTCGAGGACTTCTTTTTTATTGTAGTAATAGCAACCTTATGGCGTTAGAGGAAACATGAATCTGTAAGTTTAAAAAGTTGATTTTTAATTTTACTTGATAAAGGTATTAAAATTAAAATTTGACTGAGTGTGGTATGTTAGTGCATTCCCATTGTATCTCTTGGATTCGAACAACTGTGTCGCAATATAAAGCTCATTTTGCGTCAGTAATATCGATAATTAAGCTCCTCAGATTCGAAATTACATCATGATTATTTCCTAAAATGTTGAATAATTAACAAAGGTCGACCTCAGTTATGTTTTATCATAATTAAGAAGCTTGTATAGACTTATCATCACAAAAGTAAGACCATGCACCAAGCAGCTGAGGTGAAAGAAGAATAATACAAATAGTTTCAGAAGCAATTCCACATTACACAAGAGAACAGAATGGGTTAATCAAGCGATTTCCGATGATTTGAATCTCCCTCTTCAGAAAAAAATATTTTTTCGTGCACAATTTAGACAAAATATCTGCAACATCCTATTGGAAGCCATCATTGTTGTTGAAAGGTGACAGTGTTTAGTTGAGTAGTTTGATAGTTATTTCCATATTAATTACAATAATTTGTTAGTCAATATACATATAACACATTAACGGGATGATGATCAACTGACTGCTTTCTAGATCACAAGAACTAAGTACATGGACTAATGGTAATAAGAACATGTAAATACAATTGTACTTTGATAAAGATTTCCAATACACCATGATAATAAATGTAATTAATTATTTATGTCATAATTAGAAAAAGAAGGGTAGGTCTTTACTTTTTATATGAGCTTGACGTCATTAATTCATTGCTATGTTTTATGTTTTTGTTTTGACATAAGATATACTGATTTGAAATTTGTTATTACCACTTGATTGATGCAACTGCTGGTGGACTGTTAGCCCCCCCAGGTTTTCAACAACTCAGTAGGGAGTACTGCGGTGCTGGCCTGAAAACCGATTTTATTTGGAAACTGTCAATATCGAAATTTTCGAAAATTGTGTTTACAACTAAGGAGTAGCTCCTTCTTGCATAGCTCTGTCCGTAGAGGATTTTGACTTTTACATTTTTATCCTTTTGGCTATTTATTCTCTTTCAGTTTTATAATTATTTCGATTTATGGACTCCCAAATATTTTGATTTTATCTGCACTGAAGAGACATAAAAAAAGTCGAAAAGCGCATATGCAGAAAAAAAATTTACAGTAACATCGATATTTTGTTATTGAAATTTTAGAGATTGTTATCGTAATGTATAAATAATTGTTTTC
This sequence comes from Modiolus philippinarum, assembly GCA_002080025.1. NCBI lineage: Eukaryota > Metazoa > Mollusca > Bivalvia > Mytilida > Modiolidae > Modiolus > Modiolus philippinarum. The sequence continues at coordinate 50,416 of MJUU01033245.1, read as the reverse complement.
TTGACGCAGCCGAACGGATATAGTTGAGTTCTCTAAAAACATAATTTGAAAAATTGGAATATGTTCCTGTCCCTAAGCGAGCTATAATATCTTCTTTGAGATTTAGATAAACTCCGCATCCATAACAAGATAAGCATAAATGTATTTAGCAATGAATTCCACTCAAACATTTTTACATTTTCGGGGCCATTTAGGGCTTTCTATATGGTGTGAGGTTCCTCACTGTGTTGAAGACCATATGGTGACCCCTAGATGTTTTGTTTTTTGTCGTTTTAACCTGGATATGGGATGTTGTCTCCTTGACATTTACCCCATTTCCTTTCTTTTTCATATGTGATAGGAGCCGTCTTGAACTTAACTTGAGGTGTGAGGTAGGCACATAACTCATGGTTTAAAGCATCATGGTGACTTCAATTGATTGATTGATTGATTGATTGCTGTTTAACGCCAACTCCAGCAATATTTCAGCTATATCGTGGCGTGAACTGTTGACAATAATATGATTATATAACTACAACAGTCATTTAAAACGCAATGGTTATGTACAGATAAAACAATTTCTAAAAGATAAAACCGTACGATAAACAATTTAAGATAAATAGATCAGATTTGATGAAATTTAAAAATTGGATAATATAAACTTATATTTTACTATACATATCAAACGGCTTTTAAAAATTGGATAATTTTGTCGCCAGCGACGTTTGTAAATAAATCTTTAAGAGAATCGGCTGTATAAAATGTGCGACGTATGTCGGCAACATCGATACAGTCAAGTAAAACATGTTGTATTGTATAAGCACAATTACACGGAATACACTCAGGTCGGTCTTCATCATTTAAAATAAAACCATGAGCTGTTCGTGTATGTCCGATTCGACACCTTGTCAAAACAACTTGTTCCTTCCGATTTTTTCCAGACGAACAAACAAGTTTACCAACTTCTGATTGTATTCCGTGCAATTTATTCCCATCTGTCTTGGCAAATCTTTTGGATGAATTTACTTATTAATGGCTTCATGTCAGTGTGCTGGTGACTTCAAGATAAAGAACAATAATGAAAGCGTTGTTCCATTGCTGTTTTTAACCATGTGTTTGTAGGGACTTTGTCTCATGTGCACTTACTCCATATCCCTTCATTTATTATTGTAGTTGAATACTTTACACAACAAAGTTCAGCAGCACATATAGTCATTTAGTCTCTTCGACATTTTCTTTTACGTTTTAGAATGCCCTCTTGGTCAGTAGACAGTTTTTTGGTCTCTTCGATCGTTTCTGGAAAATATAAAATTTATTACTCTATTGACACAGCAAAGTTCATTTCCTTATTTTTTCGTCTTGAGGATTTGGAGTTTAAAACTCTGTGGACACAGCAAAGTTAAATTGCCCAGACAACAATATAGTCTCTTAAATATGTTCTCGAAGAATTGGAGTTAAAAGCTCTAAAGACACAAGAAAAACAATTTGCTCAGACAGAAATATGGTCTCTTCGATATTTTCTGGAACTTGTAGAGTGTTTTCGGTATCTTGGATGCATTTTTGAAGACTTAGAGTTTTATACTCTATTGGCACAGCAAAGTTAAATTCCGAAGATAACTATTTGGTCCTATGATATCTTTAAGTACATTTGGAGTTTACTGTATCATCACAACAAAGTAAAGTACCGAAGATAAGTTTGATATATTCTTTCAGATTTAGAGTTTAATGTTCTATCTACACAACATAGTTAATTTCCGCAGAACATCTTGAAGATTTACAATTTGTACTCTACTGACACAACAAGGTTAAGGTCAGCAGACAGTTATTCGGTCTCTTCGAAATATTTTGATTGATTCTATTGACACAACAAAATTAAGTTCCGTAAAACCTATTTGATCCCTTCACTGCAAGTACCATTTAACATATTCTCTTTATACATATGATATCTGTATATAACAAATAATTCTTATGTTTGGATTCTCTTTATCGGTGGAGAAAATAATCCGTCTGTGCTTGAATTTATCGCAACCCCGAAACACAAAACAAAAACAAAAAATGTAGATTATTCCACCATTGTATCATTTTTGAATTACACCGTTTCATAGAATTATAATGCACACATTCCTAAAGATGTCAGAACTGGAAAGTCTCTAGAGAAAATTCATTTCATAAACATGTCAAAATTTTACAATTTTAACGTATTATTTCCAACATACGATAACACAGTAAACCCCGAGTGTATCCGAAAAACAGTAAACATTTTACAGAGATTGAAACTATTACATAATTGTTGGTCAATATTTATTTAGTTTATGTTTATGAAAAAAAGAAAAAAAAACCACACTAATTTACACTTATTTCCCTTTTCTTACATAATTTTGCAATAAACAAATACATCATAACTGTTGTCTGACATGTATATTCTTTACAATAGATAAACATAATGCAATGATATAATGAAAGTCCAAATCAAATTTTTAAAATAAGGAACATCTCTAGTTTTGTCGCCTAAGATTATTAAAGATTACTATCATTGAGGAAAAAACATTATTTCTGATCTATCGCTATACACTTCAAAGTTTCACTTTTGATGGCTATTACGCTTAGGGCACACCATGCTATCCATTCTGGAGGACATGAACTTGAATCACTTTTATATTGTTCACACTGTTATTCTTTTAGTTTTGTGGTGTTTTTTCATTTTTGTTTGTTTTATCTTTGTTTTAATGTCTCCATATGATTTGCCTCTGTATTTACAAGTTGCTAAATTTTTCCCTTTCCTGCCTTTTGCCTCGGTCTTCAAGTGTATTCAGATGGAAGTCATTGATAAGTACTAGGAATAAGAACCATGGTAAAATATATAGGGTCTGTCAGTCTCGTCATGTGATATCGCGAAAACACGATAAAATTACAATTTGAAAACATTTCCCGCAAAAATGACGTTGCAGCATTATAACATTCAATTTTCTTGCTCAAACGTCATACGTTTTTGATAAAAATTTAACTTCTGGGTACAATTTATGTTCCCAGAAGTTCCAAAATTAAACGAGACTTACAGACCCTTAGTAAAGTTGAGTATAGAATTTGGTGTCTAGGGAGATGAAATTGCTAAAAGAAAAAAAGTAAAGGTACTTAGATTCAAATTCTTTGACACCTGTGTAATGTGACCATCAAAAGCCGCTGGTAATGTTCAATCAAATTCTACGTTCTAAAGAATAGTAAGTCTTTATAAATCTCACACAGGTATTCAATAATGTCCCGATCTTGATCTGATACTCTGCCCTTTGAAGCTGCTGCAACAGAGCATTTCTAGTTGGTGGGATCGATTCGTTCTGTGTCCCATTACTTGCAAATAACTAATACAGTAATCCATAACAAGATTTGTTGGAGCACCTTCATAAACACTTGCAATAAACCTTTTAATATCGCGCACCATTTCACCTAAAGGGCACCTACCTAAATTTCCTAGGGCAGATGAAAACAAGTTGGAGTGTCTCCGTAGGAACTGCCAAGGCTTTACTTTACTTTGAAGGACAAAATAGCTAGTTGTGTCACAGCCTATTATAGCGTGGAAGGCAGGCAGTGCTCTACATATCTTCAAGCCTAGCGTCCTACCAATCAAAAGTGCTGGAAATAGGCGTCCACCATTTGACTGACGAAACCAAACTTCACCCCCAATATCAGACGCAAAACACACTAGAAGCTTTAGATGCATGGAAGATCATGCGTGTATCTGCTTCTTCGTGACCGCATGACATCGAAGGAACTTCAACGCACTTGTATTTCCCAAGTAAAATGACTTTCTGCCCATCTGTTAGGCCACCATGCATCGACAATGAAAGTCTGACCATCAGAGAGCTAGTGAGGAACATTAGTTTCCAATATATAGTAAGAAATTTGTAAGATGTGCCTTGAGATGAATTTATCCCACTTTAGAGTGATGTGTGTTTGATCGTTAAAAATGGTCTGTCGAATGCGCTAGCACAACCCGTCGATTCGGGTGCGATTTCTTAACATTTTTGGGGCTTATTTAGCAATATTTAGGAGACTTCTCAAAGTAGCTGACCTCAGACCCCATGCTGAATCTCACAACAACAGTTCCAACCATTGTAGTGCATCTGGTAGTCCATAAGGAACTGCTTTATTAGTATAACGATACTTTAAACAATAAAATTTTAAATACTATTGATGCAAAAGATAACCAAGGAGTTCATAGAGAGAACGCGGAATTTCGTTTAAGTATACCAGGCTAACTGACATCGTTCATGTATATCACATTATGGGTTTACCTTAAGGATTAAGTTTCTATTACAAAACAATTAAAATTTCAGACTTCGAACTTTTTACGGAAAAGAATTCAACAACAAGGAAAATAATCCGTATTCTACAACGGCAGTAGAATACCGAAGGAACAAGGGAAGCGATGACTACAAAAATCGAAGTCCAAAGACATGGCAGAAACGGTAACAGATAAAAACAAAGACAAAACAAGGACGTGAGACAGCTACAATGCACGGAAATAAAAAGATAACATTAAGAACTAAGGCACTCATAGTGTGAACTCCCATGAAAACCGGGAGTGACATCAGGTGCTCCGGAAGGGTAAGCATGTCCTGCTCCGCTAGCGGCACCCGTCACACTATCAGTGAGTCAATCCGGGGTTGAGCTCATTGGGATAGATCTGGTGTAAATATTCCTTGAATTTTGGATTATTAAGAGAAATTACATTGTCTATGTAGCGGAAGCTGAAATTGAAGGACTGTGCTAAATGTTTTTGTTTTTTCTGTGTAAGCCCTTGTAAAAACTTCGCCTTATACGAAAAAAGGAAGAGATCAGCTAAAAGTGGCGGGCAGTTAGTTCCCATGGGAATCCCGATTGTCTGTTGAAAAACACGGCCTCCAAATTCGACAAAAATATTATCTATTAAAAATTCCAACATCTTGATTACGTCATTCTCAGTGTACTTCTTGTTTGACTCAGTGTGGTTCTTTACAAAATATGTTTTGTCTTTCCCTACTACTAAATAAGTGTATCTGCGTTCTTCGTTTCTAGTGCAGAAACATTGATGTATCAAATCCGAAATTACTGTTTTCAATTTATTGTGTGGCAGGGTAGTATAAAGAGTAGAAAAATCAAAGGTTTGTATGCTGTGGCAATGGGTAAGACTGCTAGAGGATAGCTGTTCGAGAAGATCTTTAGAATTTTTTAGAATCCACATCTGATTGACGCCGCTCGTTGAGTAGACTTTATCACAGTAACTTTTTAGGTCATCTCTGACTCCGGTTAATAAAGTGGTAAGGAGCTCAGAAAGTGGCTTAGTGGTGCATCTGGAAGACCCCGCGATAAATCTCTGTTTGTATGGGTTTTTATGAAGTTTAGGGACCCAGTAGATGTAGGGGAGCTGATTGTTATCATCATCCGCTTTGATGCCAAAGGATGCTAAAACAGAGTTGTGATTTTCTATGATCTCCTCCCTTGATAGTGTAGTGGGAGTATAAGTAGGGTTTCCTGATGAACTGTCAATTCCCATCTCCTTAACCAGACAGTCAAGATAGTGTTTCTTACACACGAACAGTATGTTGTTAGAAGCTTTGTCTGCAGGGACAATGACGTAATTTTCATGGAGGTTGTCCATAGTTTTCCTAACGAGGGGATCTTCAAATATACTGGGATTTCTGGATTTCATTGATGTTTTCAAACGCCGAATACGATTTACAATTAACGATTAATGGACCTGATCCAGTAGGACAGCGTCTACATGACACAGAAAGTAAACAAGAGTATTCGGCTACTTTATTACAAAATTTTGGATTCTTTATCAAAAAGTTCCTTTTGGGGGCACATTAATTATGCAATAACCATAAAAACCACACAATTATATCAAATCCGTGATTATACATCTTCAAATCCTACATATCACAAGATGACGTCATCACTTTTTAGGAGCCAATAATATTGTCTCCTTGAATTTGCATAAAAAGTGACGGGTTCAAAAAGTAGGTGCATTTTCCTAAATAGATATCAACAAAAATTACTGATATACAGATGAGTACAGCGACATGTCATTTTCAGTCTTCGGTTGACGGTCTATAACCCATGAAATGTTATTTTTTCGCAATTAGTTGTCGACCTATTCGGTTTGAAATGGTCAACAATATTAACAAGACACTACATATGCCAAAGGTTGTTGCTTGCCTGCAAGAAAAAGTTTGTCAATATGTGACCTTGATCTTTACCATGGCCAAATTATTAAATCTACGATCCTTGTTCTTGGGCAGAATAAAAAACTGCTTTGCAAATATGAAAAATAATGAATTCTTCCATAATTGGTTGCACTTAGGCATGTCTTGTAAAAAAATTGTTTAATTTTTTGTTGATGTATCTGTTTAATTATGCTATGAGTGACCTACAAAAAACTGCGTCCAGATATGACAAAACATTTAAGTAAATGATTTATCCGGTCTGAAATTTGGCCAAATAAAAAAGTCATTTTTCTACTGACCCCTTTGGGTCGCTTGTTTCTAATTCAATTTTTAGATGCGAAATTTTATTAGCATTGAAGTAAAGCAAACTCCATCTAAGTACAAAAATTTTAAGGACTCAACAGTCAAAAATTGAGAATATCATATTTTGGTCTCCGTGACCTTGACTTTTGACTTGACCCTTTTTTCGCGTATATATCGTATAAGTGGTTATTTTCGCAGAACGCAAATTTCGCGATTTCCTTCAAAATTGCTGGACTTTAATTTTACGGGACTAAAATTTTCGCGATGGCTTATCACTTACTGTATAAAGTCTTATTTAAATCATATTTCGCGGTATGCAATTTTTGCGACTTCAGAAAGGTCGCGAATAAAGCGAAAATTAAGTCCTCGTGAAAATAACCAATTATAGGGTTATGTTTCTTTCGACCTTAACTATGCACTTGGAAGGTATGAAAAGTCAATCTATTATAACTCACGAATTACAACAAAGGTTAAAGGTCGAAATGCACAGAGAGACTGACAGTCAGGACAAAAATATCCTTAATTTTAGGCATGAAAAGTATATTTAGAACATCAGAAAAATTCTTATTAGGATTGCTATTATCATGTATATTAACGGTGTAGTGTTTTAGATGTTAACTGTTTTACTAGGTATCAAAATCGTTCACCGATCGTTTGATTGCATCTAGATCTTTGACATATGAAAGTTTGTATTTATGTAAATTCACAAATTTCACGGTTTAAAAATTGGAATTATTGCTGGATCCTGTTCCTCTGTTCAGATATTTAGCAAAATGATAAGAATGCATGGCAAAGAAGTAGTGAAGAAAGTGAGAACCAAACCGTCAGTCTAAAGTTTAAACCTTTGTTATGCTCTCCCCCTTTTTGAAGGCTGCTTCAACAGGTGCATCATACGAATAAAATGTTTTGGTTCAATAAACAATGAAATGATATAAAGTAAATGCTCTTGAGACAAAGTCTCTTCAAATACATGGTAACACCAAGTAATGTAACAACACTTTTATTGTTGTTCGTCGTCTTGAAGTCACCATGAGGTCTCTTTCATGAATAAGCTTTGTTTATACCACAAAGTAAATTTTAGACGGCCCTTAGCACCGGTTTGAGCGGAATTCATAGCCAAACTCTACATCCATGTCTTTTGTGTCTTTTAATTGAAGCAAGTTAAAACAGAAAATTTTTACGTAATTACGTTTTGCTTTAAACCTATGTGAATTTATTCTGTACATTCAAAAATTCAAACTTCCCTTTTTTGATTAATAATTTCTAAAATATCAGACTTAAAGACTGTCATTAGTGGAAGTAATTTAGTGATTCAATGATAATATCAAAATCTCCCTAGAGTCTAATAATTCAGAAATAAATGGATTTGAAAGCTTATGAGATTATTCATACATAATCACGGTAAAAGTAATTAATCCAGTCAGCTAGTTTGGATACATATGTTAAAATAATTGTAATCTTGTCTCATCCTTTTCAATGCATATCCCGAAGGACTCATTTTTGTACAGATAATACGGTAACACGATAGACAAATAATGGTGACGAAGTTTAAACTTTCAGGTCTCGGTTTTCATAACGAAAAAAAACATTTATTTTATATATCTTTTTCATTATATATATTGCAAGATTCATTTGATTAAGGATGATCACTCCTCAAGTTCATGATATCAATGTTTCGAAATAAGAAAAAAAGGGAAACGGGGAATGTGTCAAAGAGACAACGACCCAAAGGGGAGTAATAACAACTCAAAGCCTCAATAAGATCTTCAATGAACGGTGAGAAACCCCACACCCAACGGCAGGTCGGAGTTGGCCCCTGAACAAAGAGCAATCAAGTCCAGCGAAATAAACATCATTTTAGACTCCTATAGACATAAAGTAAACTAACTAGAAAAATGTGATAAATCAAAAAACAATCGTAACAGCAGTAAATTTCAGTTGGCAACAGGACTGAGTCAATTGTGAAAAATGAAACTGAAAGAACTAAACATGAAATCACAAGAGACTACTAACAGTTAACTGACATGCCAGCTCCAGACCCATCACCAACTGACAAAGTAAGTTATGTACCCTCAGTATACAGCTTCCACCAAGATCCCTTCCTGTGAGGAGTTTAGAATAATGATTTCAAGTATAAACCGGAATACATAACCCGTGTCCATGCAATACAGATTTTAGAAATTTAGAATGTGTTTAGTTAAATTGCAAATACCATATCAAAAAATCAATGTTAATACCAAAGAAGGCCATACGTAATGACTTGACGACAATAGCGTAATTATAACCCTATGAATTAAACGATTCAAAGGTTTTATAAGTTTGTTAGGCGAGTTTAAGTGTTTTTTACTCTTATGTAAAACATTACCGTAAAATAAGGGATGGGAAATACCAGCCTTGATTAGATGTTTACAGGTTGCATTAAATTTATGAACTAAGTCTTTATATCGATGATAAAATTTAGTAAAGGTTTTAACTGGTTTGTGATAACGAAAACCCTGATGTAATAGTTTTTCAGTTATGAAAAGATTCCGTTCATTAAAATCGCAAACGTTATTACATACTCGAGCAAATCGAACAAGTTGAGATATGTAAACACCATATGATGGCGCTAATGGAACATCGCCATCCAGAAATGGATAATTAACTATGGGAAAAGAAAAATCATCCCTTTTATCATAAATTTTAGTATTTAATTTACCATTCGTTATATCAAAATTAATGTCTAAGAACGGACAATTTTGACTATCAGAATTGGCTTTATTTAAAGTAAGTTCTTTAGGGTAGATGTCCTTATAATACGTATTGAAGTCGTCATTATTCAAAGTTAAAATATCATCCAAATATCGGAAAGTATGTTTATTTATTAGAACATGAATCATACATTATTTTAAGCAAAAAATATTGATAGGTCAGTGTGGCCGTTTCTGAGATTAAAGTGCCTGAAATTTTGGCGGGAAACCAAACTCCTCTAGAATTAACATTTGTTTTGCATTTAAGCAATCGACATTTGAAATTCAATGAAGATATATCAAGAATTTCATCAAATTTTGTCAAAAGTTAATGCAAGATGTATACAATCATATTTTGAATAGAAAAGTGGGGGTCAGTGTGCAAAATTTTCTAATGCATCATGATGGATAAAATATGAGAATTCCGAAAGTCAGAGGCAGTTTCAAAATCCTGGGGAGTGACCATCCTTAATTTTTCCCTTTTCTGTCTTTTTGTCTCGGTCTTCCTGTGTATAGGGTCTGCAAGACTGTTCAGTTTTGAAACTTCCGGGACCATAAATTGTATCCGGAAGTTACATTTCAAACAAAAACATATTAGATTTCAAGTAAAACATTTGAACTTCATAATCTGAAAACGTTGAAACGTTGTCGAATTTCATTTTATTGTGAAATCACGCTGTCAAATGACGAGACTTACAGACCCTATTAAGATGAAACAACGAAAATAGAATACCGGAGATACAAAAGAGTGGAATTTACAAAAAATCGTACGCCAAAGATATGGCCAAAACGAGGACACAGAAAACAATGAAGTTAGACAGATACAAATCACAGAAATAGAAATCACAACATACAAAACAAACGCATTCACGGTGTGAACTCCGGTGTAACTGAGAGTGACATCTGGTGCTCCGGAAGGGTAAGCATGTCCTGCTCTGTTAACAGCACCCGTCACACTGTAAGTCAGTCAATCTTGGAAATTAATTTTTAAATCGGTAGTCAAATCCGGGACGACGTGAGTATGGCTGAAAATGTCCACTTTCATTTGGGATACTAGCACTTTATATCTTTCAATGATGTTATTGTTACGGACATAGAATTTCTTGAGGAATGAAATTAACATAGGTTAAGAAAATCTCTGGCTAAGCAGCTTTTGGGGCAGTGTATTTGCCCTGTTAAAAAAAATCACTGTACAAACTACATGGATTTAAATCATCACGCTTGTAATATAGCTAAGATTTGAAACGTCCATCTTAATATACATCAAAAGATCTAGGTACTAAGCTTAAGTAGATGTATCAGCTGTTTCGTTAATTTCAAGCTCACTGTGATAGATCTGATGTAAACTTTAGGGTTATTAAGAGAAAGTACATCGTCTATGTAGTAGATGAAATGATATGGAGTAAATTCTCTTGATCCAAAGTTTTTACAAATACATGGTAACAACAAGTAACTTAACAACATTTTTATTGTTATTCGTCACCCTAAAGTCACCATGAGGCATCTTTTATAAATAAGCATTGTTCATACCTCATAGTGAGTTCAAGACGGCCCTTAGCACCGGTTTGANACCACTGTAGCCAAACTGTGTGGAGAAACGCCACGCTCCATGCAGTATAAAGACCCCTTCTATATTTCTCTAAAGAGAGCAGACGCACTGGGTGTCATATAGAAGGCTAAATTTCCTGCCCCTACCCATTTCTCCCCTTTTCCAGTGGCAATCAAAAGTCGTTACCCCGGTTTCCCTTCCACCTTTATTTCTTTCTTCTTTTACTTACAATATTTTTTAATTAATTGATTAACTTGTTCTCGTCCTGATATAGCTGGAATATTGCTCATTGGACGTTAAACTCTAACTAATCAATCTATGTAGTAGATGAAATGATATGGAGTAAATTCTCTTGAGCCAAAGTTTTTACAAATACATGGTAACAACAAGTAATTTAACAACATTTTTATTGTTATTCGTCACCCTAAAGTCACCATGAGGCATCTTTTATAAATAAGCATTGTTCATACCTCATAGTGAGTTCAAGACGGCCCTTAGCACCGGTTTGAGCGGAATTCATTTCCAGACTCTAAATCCATGTCTTCTGTGCCTTTTGTTTGACTCATTTTAAGACAAGAAATATTTAGGTAATGAAGTTCTGCTATAAACATATTTGAACTGATTCTGTACTTTTAAAAATATTTACTTTTTTGCTCCATAATATCTTAAATATCAAACTTCTATAGACTGTCATTAGTGAAAGCAATTTAATGATTCAGTGATAATATTAAAATCTCCCTCGAATCTAATAATTCAAAAATGAATGGATTTGAAAGCTTATGGGAATATTCATACGTAATCATTGTTTAAGTAATAAATCCAGTCAGCTAGTTTGGCTACATATTGTTAGAATAATCGTAATCTTGTCTCATCCTTTTCAGTGCAGATCCCGAAGGACTCATATTTCTATAGATAATATACAAAAAATGCCGACGATTTTTAAACTTTCAGGGTTCGGTTTTTTTTTATAACGTAAGAACATATATATATATATATATATATATATATATATATATATATATAAGCTGTCTATAAGCTGTCTTTAAATTCAGTCAACGTGGAAACTTGCCCATCTCCCCGGATTGAATTTTCTATTATCAGTTCTATATAGAAATTATATCTTTGTGTGGCGGCATTCCTTGTCGAAAGACATTGAATCCTCTCTGCTATACACGCTCGTAAGAATTTCTAACCCCGTTGGGTTCCTACCATAGACCGTTATATATATCCCTCTCCGGGATTTGAACCATCACTGTTGTGACATCTATGGCAACACCGCCTGCACTACGTCCAGCGCCCTAGACCACGCGGCTACCTAGGCTTTAAAATATAGCTTTCGGTAACCGGGTGATACCTCCTCGTAGGTTTAATCTAGGGTTGTAACGCAGTACATGATTTATAGGGGCTCGTGCAGATCAGCTGCGTGTATAGCAGAGAGGATTCAATGATTCAAATATATAATTTCTATATAGTTGTCTGAAGTATGTGAAAACTCTTCATACTATACCTGTCCAATGGATAATATCGTGAGACATTATACTGGGCTT
>MJUU01033245.1:25238-37960 GCA_002080025.1 Modiolus philippinarum | reverse complement strand
GATACCTCCTCGTAGCTTTAATCTAGGGTTGTACCGCAGTACATGATGTATAGGTGCTCGTGCAGATCAGCTGCGTGTATAGCAGATTTCTAGATGTCTATTTCATTGTAATTCGTTTCCAAGTATTAGCACTCAAAGAATATTGTCATACAGATATTCTATTACCTCGAAAAAATGCAATTAATTCTTGATCCGAAGTTATGTCCTTTTCCATGCTACTCTTAAATCATAATTGGAAAGTTATGCAATGCTTAAAGATTTCCAGAAAAAAATGTTCCAGGTAAAAAAATCAAAATTATAAAATTGGTCTTTCTAATCTTTCAATAACCATCAAATATCACTACATAATCGAGATGACGTCAATTTATTTATGTCCCCTTTTGTACGTCTAAAAACTTTCACATCACCATTAGCGCATCGTTCTGTTCTTCGTTCCTTTGTTTTCTACTGCCGTTGTTCTGACGTCACACTAGCATTCGACCACATGATTACATTATTAGCATCCTAATGAAAATGAATTACAGCGTTTTTTCGACCATGAGTTGAATATTTTCGATAATCAGAATCTCGGATTAGTTATAGTTTTTATTATATAGATCTTCTCAGATATATAGCGGTTTAATTTAAGATTAATTGCATGAACTACGTTTTCTATGTTAATCCGCTACGATGTTTACCTAACAACAACGTTGACAACGTCCATTGTGACGTCACTTCCTAAAATGAAATTATGGAAAATAATTTCACAGTTAATTATCAATTTTATTTCACTGAGAAAGTTCAATCTTTCACCGCAATCTATATAATGAAAGCAGATATTAAATACTTCAAGATCACTCTGTGCTAAAAAGTATCTTTTTATAATTCTTCTTTTCCTTTTTTCCTTCGTGTTGAACTTGTTCGAAGCATATCTAAAAGATATACAGTTTGAAACTAAGTTTACTCAAAGGTCTCGTCATGATGAGGAACAATAATAAAGTGCTTGTTCCCATTGATTAACCTTGTCATGTAGTTATTTTGATACTTGTGCGTTAGTATCATTGGTAAATGGATATTATAAATCTAGACACAATTTCAAGAAAGGACCAATAAATGTGTTGCTACGGGTTCAAAAAATAGTTGGATTTATTGTAAAACTTTTTCAAAAATGACATTTTCAATGTTTTTGATTATATTCCAGTAATAATTATCGCTATCATCATGAAGTCAACATGATAATTTGTGTTTCATCTTAAGGTAGATAAACAGTAATATTCATATCTAGTGGATTTTGTCGCAAGTCGGCACAATTGAAGAACCAACCCTACTTGTCCTACTTGCCCGGAATTTGTAATAAAAAAGTATAGGTCACCATAATTCCTTTTTCTAGAATAATATTAAGATCAAAGTTTACCCATTTTTAGCCATTTTTCACCTTAATTTATATAGAATTCACGGGGAAAATACGTAGAGGCATTTTTTAGCCTAACGGAAAAAAACTTTTATATCCATGAGAATTTGATATAATTTTGTGAAACAGTTTATGATGTAATTTATTGGTAAAGATTAAAAAAATGTATATGTCTTCATGCTTTTAACGGCAATATTTCGGATTAAACATTATTTACGGGAAAAGGGAGTATCGCGACAAAGTAAACGAAAATTGACGTGTCACATCTGTCATTCAATTGAGACGTCACTGAGGAAAAGCCGTGTCAAATTATTGTACCGGTCCAAAAATCAAACCTACCCCGTATACGACTTTTTATTTTTAAGTCTCGAAAACGAAGTTTGTGGAGACTTATTGTGTTTACTCAGTTATTTTTTTTTCTGATGCACGATTGAATTGCACAGGGGAACAGTGTCTATCTACCTTAAGTTAATTTCAAAATTTTTAAACTTTAAGAGAATAATGTTTTTATTTGTTAGATATGTTTTGCTTTACAGATATATATATATCTATATTACGTAGATTATAAGTTTTTGTCGAGAGGTCTTAAATTCGTAGTAATTGATAATAGATAATTTGGTCAAACGAAACCAGATCACTGAAATGTCTTGAATATGTATATGATATTTTTAAAGAGAACCGCTGCCATCTTTTGTCTCTAAAATAATTTAGTTTAGAAGACTCTGCTTTGTTCATCGAGCGCACATTTATCTTGTTATTCCGGTATCTCTCTTTCTGTTCGTCTCCATGAAACACCCGCAGTAGAATATCTAAGAAACAAAGGAAGTGGTGGTCACAAAAATCAAAGTCCACAGACGTGGCAAAAATGGCAATAGAGAAAAACGAAGACAAAACAAGGACGTGAGAAAGCGACACCAGGCACTGAATTGAAAAGGCGACATTAAGAACTAAGGAACTCATAGTGTGAACTCCCATGATAACTGGGAGTGACATCAGGTGCTAATGAAGGGTAAGCATGTCCTTATCCACCAGCGGCACCCGACAATTTATTGGTGAATCAATCCAGGGTTGAGTCAGAGCCGGTTATGTCAAATCCATGAAGACGAGGAATCTAGCTGAGAATGTCCGTTATTCATTTTGGACACATACATATCATTTCTGTTCAATGATGTCATAATGACAACCATAGAATTTCTGAAGAGACAAAAGCAGCAAAGGCTTAACAAATTCCTGACTCAGCAGCTTTTTGGAGAGTGTTTTTGTTCTATAGAAAAAAACACTGTATAAACTACATGCGTGACAGTAACAGTAACGAATCAACTGTGAAATGTACACTCCATAGACTGGAAAAGTAGGTTTGTTGCTGCAGAGAAAGGGAAAGTTCACAATTTTGGAGTAAAATTACACGTTTGTCATATAGCTTGGATTTCAAACGCCCATCTTCGTCAATGTATATAAAAGATCTAAGTAAGAAGCTGAAGTAGGTGTATCAGTAGTCTCTTTAATTTCAAGCTCATTGCAATAGATCTTGTGTAAGTACTCCTTGAATTTTGGATTATCAAGAGAAAGTACATTGTCTATGTAGCGGAAACTGAAATTAAAGGACTGTGCTAAATGTTTTTTCTGTGTAAGCCCTTGCAAAAATATTGACTTCATACGAGAAAAGACAGGAATCAGCTAAACGTGGCACTCAGTTTGTTCCAATGAGAATTCGTATTGTCTGTTGAAAAGCACATTTGACAAAAATGTTGCTATAAAAATTCCAACATTTTGATTGCGTCATTCCTAGTGTACTTCTTATTTGACTCAGTGTTGTTCTTTACAAATAAATTTTGGTTTTCCCTACTACTGAATTAGTGTATATGCGTTCTCCATTTTTTTAGTAGAAACTTTGATGTATAAAATCAGAAATTACTGTGTTCAATTTATTGTGTGGCAGGGTAGTATAAAGCGTAGAAAAATCAAAAGTTTGTTTGCTATTGCAATGTTTGAGACTGCTAAAGGATAGCTACTCAAGGAGATCTTTTAAAGTTTTATTATGAACTTTTTCAAAGACGAACTCGGAAACCATATATTACATTGCTTTCAAAGATTGTAGAATGTGCGCCCTTTAATTTCTAATGTGCACTCAAAAAAATAATTCCGAACGGCATCAACTAACGATGTAGTTTGATAGTAAACACAGGCACCAATCTCACAACGCATTACATTTTGTTATGTACTAAAAACTTGTAATGATAGTATCCTGTTGTGAGTGATGATATCGAGGTTACCGCAACGCAATGCAAGTATCAAGTTTTGTTTTCATATAACCCATAAAGTTGGATTGTTTTTAAAAATCGGAGAATATTAGATCGCTATTAAGAGTAAGAAGACATTCATACAAGAATCTAATTATACGATCGCGTAAGTTTTGTTCAATGATTGTTTCGGTGGGCTTCAACTTGTCAAATTTTCGACGAAGGTCCAAAATTTGCCTTTTCTTCAAATCGGTAATATTTCATTGTAGGAATCATTGCATAATGAACTTGAATTAAAACTGTAAAATATTTTAATAGCATTCAGTAATTAGGGCGGTCTACAATAAATCACACATCCCTAAGAAACATTACTGAAGTCTTACTTTTTGTGGTGTTGTTCCATACATTTCTTTTTTACATGTCCTGTTGCAAAAGGATGCCTTCTAACTGACGCCTAGAAGGAGACGCTTAATCTGTTGGTGCACTCTTTTCCTCCTTTTCATGAGTTAACGGGCACATCTAATTTTGAAAGATTAAGTTGATTATGAAACTCGAATGTAGGTGTACTACGCACCAGTTGACGATAATGAATAAAATTCAATGAAGGACAATTAAAAAGACGTAAAAGGTCCCTAAATAAAATAAACTTTCCCTAAATGAAAACAAATGCACATAAGGACAGAGTTTTTACAGAAACGAGATACTCCCTAATTATATTTATCCTGAATTTATATAAATTCTCCACTTGTCAATATACTTTACATTAAACCATAAGGGGTCAAAAATTACTATCATTTATTATTTTCATTTAAAAGAGACCAAAAATCAGGACCATTTATGTAATATATATGAAATCCCTAAAACCGTGCATATTATTTCGAATTTTAAAACAGTTTTGTCATTAAGCAAATTTACTTGACCTTCTGATGGATGCAACTAGAGTAAAAACAACTAGTTTAGAGTACTGAAACGTGTTCAATTTACTGTATTCATTTTTATGCCTTTTTAAAAAATTTTTGCTTTACTGATGAAACTCCGAAAAAGGCAAAAACCACAAATGAGTAGTATATTTCTTCAGTTTATATATTAAATGTGGCCAACAAACAGACCAGTTCCATGACTTTGGTTCATTAAAAGCTTTCAGTGTGCTACATATTGTCTAGACCTAGACTTTTCGTCTGCATCAATTTCCTATTTATTAGGTATAAGCCTTTAGTTAACACAGATTTTTAGATAAAACATTCGTTTGATGCAGATCTGATTGACAGAGACATTTTCCGAGTTCCTGTGATGTCTAACGATTTTAGTAAATTGATTTGCAGTAAAATAATCTGATTGTCATACAATAATATCGAGTTGTAAAAATTCTATCATTAGGAAACATCTGCTGTGCTACTGGCATTAATTGATGGTATTAACTCATAGAATAACATTTATGTAACTTTAATGTTTGTATGTGTCCAATGAAGATGATTGAATTGATTTTATATAGTCTCTTACATTGTTTTCAGTTTATTACGTATATTTCTCACATCGAGATAGTTATATTTTCACATTTTAAAGTTCGAGGTTTACCCCAGAACTTTGTGAGAAATTATTGTTATAAACCGGAAAACAATGTTAGAGATTGTTTCTCTAATTCATACTCAATTTATTTGAGGTAAAGCGATCTCCGTAGTCTCCAGTCTCAAGTATGCCGCCATTTTGTTGCTATCATCGTTGCTATGTGTATTATTGCGCCATTCATTGAAAGGGGTGTTGAATGTAATATTTTTGATAAAAATGTCATATTCTCAATAAATTGAGTTATCTTGGTCATAAAAATGCAAAAAACCTTTTCGTTAGACAATCATGCAGGTGTAAATTTCATCAACATCCGGTTGCACTATTTCTAGAAACTGACACGAGACATTTACATGATTGACAAATCAGCAAGTAAGATCAATTTCGAAACATGTTGTTTATTATTTTCATCTAACATTATCTGGGAAGTATTTATTTCGAGCAAGAATTAGAGAATACTTTATACAGTATTGCCCTTTCTTTAACTTTTGCACCAAAAGAGTAGAAATTTACAATACGTCTTCAAACCAATAACACAGCTATAATACTAGTAAGCTGAATAGAAAATCTCAATCCCAAAAACGCGAAAATATAATTAGGCAAAAGAATAAAGAAAAAATAAAAAACAAATTTGGCATAAGCATCACATAAAAGCACCAACAGTGTCTTAAAATTGGATATAACGGGGTGCAGTTAATGCCCTATCTATAGCATCCGTTACATTGCCTACGAAAATTTTAATGTTCAGACAGTTTCAGAATGTAAGTCAGTCCAATTATAGGCTGTATTTATCGCATAATGTTTTCAGTGTTGAGATAGAAATAAAAAATCCTTGCAATATATTTCAACATTAACGAATCAAATGTGCAATGTACACGCCATATTGAAGATACAGAGGAAGTGATTGGGAAGTTAGTATGCCCCTGCGACGAAAAGTCGGGGGCACGTTGTTTTACCCTCGTTCGTCCGTCTCTTCATTTGTTATTTCGGAAAACTCTTCCCACAAAATATCTTCCCATCCAATTAATGCAACATTAATTTACTTTGCATAGTAGGTTTGCATGAATTGAAAATGCATATTGTCATAATTTTGAATTTGCTCATAGTTTGTCACTTTGAGGGGTAGTTGAACTTGGCCATTTTATCAAAATTTGCATTCTGGAATTGTAATACACACAAAAAAAGATGATGAAAACAGTCACCATCTTATATTTGCTTGACACTAAAACATCATAAGGATCCAAACAGGGAGAGTAATTGCATCCATATGCAACACGAAACTTTTTTAATCTTCTAGGTACTGCTACTTTCTACTGCACTGACTGCAGTCTGAAATGGCACTAAAACCTACTTAAATCAGGCTTCTTTACGGTTTGTCCAAATCATTCACTTTCTCTTGTTCAAACAATATTTACATCGGATCTAACCGAAAAACGCTTGTAATTAAGCAACCGATACACTTATTTCTGCTTCGTACCTATTTTTTTATTCGTTTATGACTATAGACATGGATAGTCCCAACTATACGACAAACAAGTACGCCCGCTGCCATTATTTAATGTTATTCATGGTGTGTTTATATATTAAATTTTTAATAAATACTAAAAATATTCCACTAGAAGAGCATTGACCAAGACTGTAAAAACCGGGGACTGTTTAAACTGCCCGACTCTTAGGTTGTTGCCAATTTAAAGGGTCATGTATATATACAAAAGTACCGACAGTCAAGTTTCATAATCTAGATAAACTCCTAGAATAGTGTAATGTTCACATGGTTTACCTAGTACATATACTGGGATGCTCATTACTTTCAATTGCAGTTGAAATGCTACCTGACACTACCGCTTTGGAAGGGGAGGTTTGACATGCCAAAAAACCGGTTTAACCCACAATTTCTTTTAAAATAGCTTTACCAAGTCACGACCATTGCGGTCCACAAATTTTCCGGTGGTTTCGGCTCATTAACACTCAGTTCGGTAATTTTGTTGTTATCCCCATGAACTCCAGAAGGAGCAAGACGAGTTGCTCTCAGCAGGATAAGCATCTCTTCAGATGAATGTATCACCATTAACCAGTAATAAATACATGTTTGTCGAAGCAAAGAATAATTGGGGTCCGATAGTTGACGACTATATGCTAGATTAGGTCTATTGTTAACAAGGAAGTCGGAAGTTGAACTGTTACAGCAGACTGGTCACCAACTCGTAACAGCAAGAATGTCGTAAGAAACGATACCATATGTGCATTTTTATTTGTGCATAATGTAAGAAAATACAAATATAAAACAATGGAATGGTGTGCTGAAAGGGAACAAGTGATCAAATTTGTAGAAAATATAGCATTAACATATATCTATATAACTCATAACACATTAAGTAGGGTCTGTAAGTCTAGTCACGTGACACGGAGAATTCATGATTAAACTACAATTCAAAATTCCTGCTAAAAATACATCATTTGAGAAGTATGACATTCAAGGTTTCAATGAAATGTCATATTATATAAACATTAAATCTAATATGGGAATCTTCACAGGGGATACGTGTTCATATTCCCTGTCTGTGTTTTATTTTCCCTGAGCCGTCAGGCGAAGGAGATATAAAGCATCGATAGGGAAAATGAACCCATATCCCCTATGAAATCCGAATAAATATTATATTCTGCTAGAAGTGCTAAAATTGTTTTTTGAAGCCGTTTAAAAATTGTGATTTTGCTACTACGGCAATACTGATTTATATCCCCCATCAAGGTAACCAATTAAATTGCAGGAATTTCCTGGATATTTCGTTTCAGCAGAATATATATTTATTTACTCTGAAGTTTCAAATCGTACAGACCCCATTAAATGTATATTAACATAAAAATGTTTTAAGTTTTAAATCTTGTTGACTAGGGACTGCAAGTCTCGTCATGTGACTTCGCGATTTAACGATAAAATTGCAATTCGAAAACAATACCCGTTTGATAAAGTTTTTGTTTGAAACGTTATATATATTACTTGCGTCCGGTTACAGTTAATTTATCCAGAAGCTGCAAAATGAAACGAGACTTGCATACCCTATATACATGTAAAATATAATACAATTTATGAAATGTAAAATACAAAAAAATATATCATCAGAAAAATCTGAGTGTAATGGAATGATATTTGGTTTTACATGCATAATAGTACTATTGTTCGTGGGTTTCCAATTTTCGTGGATTTCGTGGTTCGCTTAAACCACGAAATTTAGTTCCCAACGAAATGATTTTTTTTCCATAGAGTTCTAATGTAGGGACTTTGAAACCACGAATTTAAATACCCACGATATAGCGATTTTAATGAAAACCACGAAAATTGATGTCCACGAATAAAAATACTTCCACAGTATTTAAAAGTTATATACAATAAAAGGTATTTTAAACGTTAACAAACAATAAACGTTTATTTACAAATACATTTTGTGTGTTTGTTTACAAACACAAGTAAACAAAGAAAAAAATCAACAATACATTAATTTCCTCGAAAGCTTACTCGATTAAAGAAATACAATAATTCCAATCACCGCAATATTAAGAGATTTTAAGAGATTTGCAAATGACTGAAAGAATAATCAAATCAAGCTTTAATTTTGTTCCTTAAAAAAACAAGGTCTAGTGTCTTGTACTTATTTATTTTTAAGGACAATTGACTTCATGAAAAAAATAAATAAATACTGCATACATATGTAGAGAAAAGCAGACACTTGTGTATTAGGTTTTATGCATACTTATCGAGCTGTCAGATACAGACACGTTTGGAAAGATTGTAAAATGCAGAGTCAAAGTCGGGATAACGTAATCAGTTTTTTTATATCTTTATTTAAATAATATCTTCCTTTAATTTATTAACAGAGAACGAACATTAGAGGTTTTATGAGGGTCAGTTCAAACCCAGATATTAAGCTGATTTACGTTTCATTTCATCTCTTTAAAACTCGATTACCTAAAAGGAGTACATGAAATGAGTAGGAGGTTTAAAAAATCCAAAACTAGAGGGAAGAAGAAATCGAAATAATTGAAATGAATCGCTCCATTTTTTTTTATTAATTACATTAAGACACATGCAGAATTCCTCCCCAATCCCTTTAGTAGAATGGAATATTTTTATGGAATATATGTTTCTATAGTACAGAAGAATCAAAACAGCAGTAACTTGCATCGATTTTAAGCTAAAATAGTTAGTTAAGCGATATGGAATATCTTTTTCAATATGATTAAGGTAAATTCAAAAAATGTTGGGACGTCAATCCTGTTTTCCATTGACTAGAAATTCAAATTTGTGTCAAACAAAAAGGATTTCATTGTCGAATGGCTTTCACTGATTTAGAGTGTTCTTTTTTTTGGGGGTGTACTTTTTAAACAATATCTTACATTATTATTTCAACATATTCCTTATATCATTGACTGTTGTTTATCTGATGTGAACCCAAAACAAGTGCTGCTTAGCTAAAGTCTGGTGTATTGATAAACCAATTATTGTTGCAAACCGACTGTTTCTCATTCGATTTGCATCTATACAAAATTAAGAATGACTGTTGATGAACCAAAACCGATTGCTTCAAATCTTTGTATGGCTTTATTTAATCTAGTGTGATCCCAAACAATTGTTAGAGGAGTGTCCATGGCTGATGTAAATTCTTGTTGTTAAAACATTAAGAATGACTGTTGATGAACCAAAACCGATTGCTTCAAATCTTTGTATGGCTTTATTTAATCTAGTGTGATCCTAAACAATTGTTAGAGGAGTGTCAATGGCTGATGTAAATTCTTGTTGTTAAAAAATTCCGCATCTGAAAATAAAAAACAATAACAAAATTTCAATTCAACTATTGTAAACTTACCAGGAGTATTAAGTCTATAAGATAATTTTTAACTTATGGATGTTCACTGATCATGTTTTTGTTTTGCTGTCAGATTTTCGGAATTCTCGGTTTTATCCATTTAAAATGTTTTGCCCGTAGACCCCCATGTTTTCCATAATTTCATTTGATACATTTTAATGAATATTCTGTAGATATTTCGTTCTGTCACATTCATTAATGGTGAAACCTTTTCTAAGGTTAATCTGTGAAAAATTCAGTTCATTTTCACGCCAATTCTTTTATTTACTAATTTCTCAAAAATGATATCATCAACATATCATTTTATTTTCAGTTATATTACTTCTTATTTAACCTTCCAGCAAAAATCATATTTATTTGAAATCATATCCATCTGTAAATACAGTAGTAAACCCCCTTAAGAGACAGGGCAATAGAATACTGAGGGAACAAGGGACTGATGGTTACAAATATAAATGTTCATAGACATGGGAAAAACGGGAACAAAGTAAAACAAGGACTTGAGACAGGAACAAGGCACGGAAATATAACGAAGACATTCAGAACTAGGGCACTCATAGTGTGAACTCCCATGAAAACCGGGATTTGCATCAGGTTCTTTGGAAGGTAAGAACGAAACTATTTTTCAGCTCAAATTTTCAATGTCTATAAGAACATGTGACCTTGAACTTTGATCTACTTGCCTTGAACATTTAACTATTTGCTTTTAATTCAATAGGTATCATTCTCTTCTCTGATGTATTTATATTTTTTCTTAATTTGGTGTTGTCTTTGGAAAATAAAAACGAAAGCAACTACACCACATCACAGAATTTTAAAAACTACTGATACCAACAACCTTCGCTTGCAAGATGAAACCTATATCTCCTTTTACATTTATAAGTAATTAACCTTATGTTTCCCTTCAAATCAATTAAAATGTATATGTAGTAATGTATTGTCTATGAGCAAAATAAAAACATAAAATTGCTTAACGCAAGACACCATCAGAAGCTCATAGAAGTAGGTTTAATCAATAAAGAATTATAGAAAGAACTCAGAGCCTTCAATCATTTCAAAGGCACTTTATGGAAAAACAGAATAAAGTCAACATGAACAAATAAATGGATATGGAGGAAATATACAAAATCCCTAATAATACATGGTAAGATAAAGCAAATGAAAGAACGCTTTCACTGTTGTTCTTCATCTTGAAGTAACCATGAGGCGATCAACAAAGAGCAAACAATCCTAACTCATAGTAAGTTCAAGACTGTCCGATTGAGCGGATTTGCTTGCTAAATGTTGAACAACGCTTCATCCATATATCCTTTTAGTCATAGATGCGAAGCGATGTCGTCAACAAGCATGAAAAATCGGTCGCAATTCTCTTGCAAACACTATCATCCGTTGCCCGACAAAGGGACAAATGATCAATACAACATATAAACGTTCATAGGGCAAATATCGAGTTGACTGTAAGATAACTTCGCAGGTAAAATCGGGATTTGTTGGCAATATATATACAGATAGCCAATAAAATAGTTTGAATTTTACAAAACAAAGCCAAATATTAAATTTGATAATGTATTAATTTGAGTAATTCTCACATGAACAAGTACAAAAGTAAAAAAGAAAAACACCTCAAACACTCTTCTTACAGACTCTACACCTTAGAAAATCACCTTTCAAGATATATAGTATGTATTGAGTAGAATGTAAAGGAAAGCTTGTTGGTCAAGTTTTTTTTTTTCAGTCTCACTTGCAGACTTCTATATTTCCCATGTAAACGAATCGTTTTTAATTACAGACCTCTTATCTGTTCACATAATAAGGATTCTAGTAAATTCTATTCATTGTGTCTATTTTAAGCATTGCTTGTGTTAAATATATGAACAATTCAGAAGAACAAAAAAGGATATTGAGTAAATCTACATGTGACAAAATCCCTATAAATACATGGTAAAATCAACCAAATGCAACAACGCTTTCATTGTTGTTCTTCATGTTGAAGTCACCATGAGGCCTCCAACAAAGAGCAAACATTGCTACCTGAAAGATGGTTCAAGACAGCCACTAGAAGAGTTTAGTTTCCCGCCAAAACTCATTTTAGCTTGAGGGAGTACGAGTGTCAGATTATAGAAGCATTCGAAAACCTCGGGTTTTATCCATTTAAACAGGGTTAAAAGTTATTGCTCATGTATCATATTGCCTTTGTCATAGGTTACTTTCAAATGCTTAAAATACACAGTGTATAAAAAATTACCAATTTCCAATTATATTTTTACATATTTAGGGCATATAAACACTTTATGGAACAACGGCAGTAGAACACCGAAGGAACAAAGGGGTAAAATTCACTAAAATCGAAGTCCAAAGACAGGGCAAAAACGAGAACACAGAAAACAATGACGTTAGACACAAAAACAATTACGCCAGACAGACACAAAGTACAGAACCAGAAACCACAACATTCCAGTGAAACTGAGAGTGACATCAGGTGCTCCGGAAGGGTAAGCATGTCCTGCTCTGTTAACAGCACCCGTCACACTGTGGGTGATTCAATCCGGGAAAATGTCAAAGTCGGTAGTCAAATCCGGGAAGACGTGAATCTAGCTGAAAATGTCCACTTTCATTTGGGATACTGACACGTCATATCTGTCAATGATGCTATGGTGACGGCCATAG